>JAVJIF010014368.1:0-103284 GCA_038442645.1 Agave tequilana | reverse complement strand
TCCAGTCATGCTAGCCACTTCCATCATGGTAATAATTCTTCCAATCATCAACCCAACTTCTCCAATTTCCATAATAATTCTCTCAACCACCCACCAAGCTTTCCAAATTATCAACAGAACTTTCCTAACCAAGCTCCACAATCCTCCTTCCAGAATCCTCAATTGGAAAGAAGAATGACTGACTTTGAGAGAAACATGGAGAGATATATGAAAAACCAAGACTCTCATGCAAACCATTCAGGGGCTAGAGGTTCAAATGAGCCAACTAGCCAACCCACAGAATGAGAGACAAAAGGGTACCCTGCCTAGTCAGCCAGTCACCAATCCGAGGAATTCCCAACAAGCTCATTTGGCTGAGGATCCTTCATTCAATCAATGTAATGCTGTGCATACATTGAGGTCAGGAAAGAAAGTTGATAACCAAGTGTCAAACCCACCAATCCTATTCAGCACAACCACAATCAAGCTTTCACCTCATCCAATCCAATTTCTTCCAATTCGGACGAGTCTGAAAAAGACAAGTCAGCCAGCCAGGTGCACCAGCCTATAGTACCATTTCTGAATAGGCTGAAAAACAACTAGCAAAACCCGCACATGGACAAGATAATCGAGATGTTAACCAAGTGAAAATAAATGTGCCACTTCTTGATGCCATCCAACAAGTTCCTTCCTATGCTAAGTTTCTTAAGGACATGTGCACAAGAAGAGAAAGACTAATGTTCCTAAGAAAGTCTTCCTAGCCACTAATATTAGTGAGCTATTTTCGGGTCCTATCCCTGTCAAGTATAAAGATCCAGGTAGCCCTACCATTGCCTGCACAATAGGACAAGCCGAGATTAGTCGTGCACTTCTTGACTTGGGAGCAAGTATCAACTTGCTTCCATTCTCTGTTTATCAACAACTCAGGTTGGGTGACCTTAGTCCAACTCGAGTCACCATCCAACTGGCTGACCGTTCTGTTAAAGTTCCAAAAGGGGAAATTAACGATGTCCTGATTCGGGTAGGAGAGTTCATATACCCTATCGATTTCATAGTTTTGGAGACACAACCTGTGTCCAACTCCAATCGTAGGGCTCAAACTCCGGTCATCCTAGGTCGACCATTCCTTGCCACTGCTAATGCCATCATCAATTGCAGGAATGGGTCTATAAGGTTAACCTTTGGAGACATGACTAGAGAAGTCAATGTCTTCCATCTAGGAAAATAACCCCGTGACATCGAGGACCAAACTTTTGAAGTAAACCAAATTGAGAACTTGATAAGTGAACACGGGGAAGAATTGGAATCAGAAATGGAGATTGACTTCGAGTTAGAGTCTGATGACTTTAATCTCGATCAGGTGGTAGATTCTGCCGTGAATTGGGCTTCAAACCCAATTTCACCTATAATAGAGCCAACAGATTTGACTAGTCCTTCTAGTGAGCCTGCCTCTTCCTTAGAATTGAAAGCCCTTCCAGCGCATCTCAAGTACGCCTATCTAGGCGAACAAGAGACATTTTCCGTCATCATTGCCTCTCACTTAAATGACGGGGAAGAAAAAGATTTGAAAGATATTCTAAGAAAACATAAGGAAGCCATTGGGTGGACTATAACTGATATTAAGGGATTAAGTCCAACCATCGTTCAACACCGCATCCATCTCAATGAAGATGCCACACCCAAGAGAGACCGCAGCGTAGGTTAAACCCTATAATGCAAGAGGCTGTTCATGTTGAAATCATAAAACTCTTAGACAATGGGATAATTTATCCCATTTCGGATAGCCAATGGGTCAGTCCTGTCCATGCGGTCCCAAAGAAATCTGGTTTCACCGTAGTGAAAAACGAGAACAAAGAGTTGGTTCAAACTCGACTTCCCATGAAGATTTGAGTTTGCATTGACTATAGGAAACTGAATTCTGCAACTCGTAAGGACCATTTTCCACTTCCCTTCATTGATCAGATGCTTGAACGTTTAGCGGGTCACGAGTACTACTGCTTCTTGGACGGTTACTCGGGCTATAACCAGATCCCTATCGCTCCCGAGGACCAAGAAAAGACCACGTTCACATATCCATTTGGGACATTTGCTTATCGTCGAATGCCATTCGGCTTATGCAATGCCCAGCAACGTTTCAACGTTGCATGTTGAGTCTTTTCTCTGATATGGTAGAGCGCTTCTTAGAAATCTTCATGGATGATTTCTCCATCTACGAAGATTCATTCACTCAATGTCTCCACCATCTTGAACTCGTCCTCCAACGTTGTGCTGAAAAACATTTGACACTAAACTGGGAGAAATGCCACTTCATGGTGAAACACGGAATTGTCTTGGGTCATGAAATATCCATGAAAGAAATAGAAGTGGATAGAGCCAAAATCGAGTTATTGCTAAGCTCCCCATGCCCAAATGCGTTAAGGACATTAGATCCTTCTTAGGACACGCTGGTTTCTACCGAAGATTTATCAAGGATTTTAGAAAAATTGCTAGGCCCTTGACTAATCTGTTAGCTAAGGATGTGTCCTTCACTTTCGATGCTGACTGTATCACTTCTTGGGAGAAGCTTAAGAGAGAGCTGATTTCTGCACCAATCATATCTGCACCGGATTGGTCTAAGCCGTTTGAGACTATGTGCGATGCTTCTTATTTTGCCATAGGCGCTGTCCTAGGACAACGTATTGATAACAAGCAGCATGTGATCTACTACTCTAGTAGGACTCTCAATGACGCTCAACTGAACTACACTACGACTGAGAAGGAATTCTTGGCAGTAGTGTTTGCCTTAGAGAAGTTTCGTCCCTACCTACTAGGGTCCAAAACTATCATTTTCACCGATCATTCTGCGCTTAGGTATCTCATGATGAAGAAGGATGCCAAGGCCCGACTCATTCGTTAGATCCTCCTTCTTCAAGAATTCGATCTCGAAATTCGAGACAAGAAAGGCGTAGAAAATGTCTTTGCTGACCATCTCTCACGGATTCCCAATTCTCCATGCAATGAATTACCCATCAATGAGGATTTTCCTGATGAACATCTCTTAGCTATCTCTAGGGAACCTTGGTTTGCTGATATAGTGAATTACTTAGTCACAAACCAAACTCCATCTCATTGGTCCAAAAATGATG
Source organism: Agave tequilana (assembly GCA_038442645.1). NCBI lineage: Eukaryota > Viridiplantae > Streptophyta > Magnoliopsida > Asparagales > Asparagaceae > Agave > Agave tequilana. Next base: position 100,180 of record JAVJIF010014368.1, on the reverse strand, counting down.
TTTACCGGTTCTTATCCCAAGTCCGGTATTTCTTTTGGGAGGAACCGTATCTTTTCAAGTACTGTTCCGATCAAATTATTAGGAGATGCATCCCGATGAGGAGGTTAGGAGTGTTCTGTCCTTTTGTCACGAACTTGCATGCGGTGGACACTTTGGTCCCCGCAAGACTGCTGAAAAGGTGCTACAAAGCGGGTTTTATTGGCCAACTCTGTTCAAGGATGCCTATGAATATTGCAAGATGTGCCCTAGATGCCAAATGGTAGGTAGGATCTCACATCGAAATATGATGCCCCTCAACTCAATTCTAGAAATAGAACTCTTTGATGTTTGGGTCATCGACTTTATGGGTCCATTCCTAACTCATTTGGGAACCAATACATATTGGTTGCTGTGGACTACGTGTCCAAGTGGGTAGAAGCCATTCCTTGTAAAAATAATGATACAAAGTTGTCATAAAGTTTTTGAGAGAGAACATTTTTTCCCGCTTCGGAACCCCTCGTGCTATCATCAGTGATAATGGCACCCACTTTTGTAATAGATCTTTTGAAGCCCTTATGCGAAAGTATACCATAACTCACAAGTTGTCCACACCATATCATCCTCAAACCAGCGGGCAAGTTGAGGTTTCAAATAGACAAGTCAAACTTATATTGGAGAAAACTGTGAACCAAAACCGAAAAGACTGGTCCTTAAAACTTGTAGATGCTCTATGGGCCTATAGGATCGCTTTCAAGACGATTTTAGGAATGTCTCCCTATAGGTTAGTCTATGGCAAACCTTGTCACTTGCCCGTTGAGTTAGAGCACCGAGCCTTATGGGCAATCAAGCAGTTGAATTTTGATTTGACTAAGGCCGGTGACCTTCGGAAATTACAAATTTCCGAATTGGAGGAATTGAGAAATGAGGCCTATGAAAATGCGAGGATCACTAAAGATAGAGTGAAGATTTTTCATGACAAGCACATCATAAGAAAAACCTTTGTCCTTGGTCAAAAAATCTTACTCTACAATTCTAGGCTTCATCTTTTCCCAGGAAAATTGAAATCACGATGGACTGGGCCATTCGTTGTAAAAACAGTGTTTCCACATGGTGCAGTTGAGATCAGTGACCCCAAGAATGGAAATGACTTTAAGGTAAATGGTCAACGCCTTAAACCTTTCTTGGAATCGGTGCCGGTAGATGAAACGGTAATGGGTCTTTTTGACCCAGTGTATCGGTAACTTTCCTCCTTTCCATTTTATTTCATGCACTTATACATTTCTTTCATACATTGGGGACAATGCATGAGATAAGTGTGGGGGAGGGTTCTAACATGGCTGACATGGCTGATAATAAAAAAAAAAAATTTGAAAAGGGTAGACAATATTTTGATATATTTTTTGTAAGAATTTAAGTCAATTTTAAGGAATAGGAGAATCATAATTAGGATTTCTTACACTTGGTCGAAATAAAATAACTTGTTTGATCTTTAGGGTCAGGAAGAAATTTGGGAAAGTAATTTAGTCTTGATATTTACCTTAATGACATATGCAACAAAATACACTTACACACTTAGGGTTTGAAAACAGAGACTCTTATGCCTTAAAAAAAAAACAAGTCTAATTATTGAGTAGCTAGGTGCTTTGGCCTAAGCAAGCCTTAGTATTTATGCAAAAGATAATTAGACAAGTTTGAAAAAAAAGTATTCTCTGATTAAGCTGGGTATTTATGCCTCATGAAGCATAAGTATTCACGCCTAAAAGGGGTACCTCGTATAAATAATGTGTATCCTTTGATTAAGCTGGGTATTTATGCCTCATGAAGCATAAGTATTCACGCCTAAAAGGGTTACATAGTATAAATAAAAACCTTGGTTTCGTGGCCTTATCTGCTCGGGTGTTTAGGTCCTTAGGGGTGTTTTCTCACCTGGTGCCCTAAAACCGTCTGGTTGGGTGGTCACTGACTGAAAGCTCGTTACAAGGGCAGATTAGAAAGCCTAATGAAATTGAGGAATAAAAGTTCACAAAAAATAAATAAATATGAGGCATAGGAGTTAATGTTGAAGAACCCTTAATAAACTTCACGGTCACGATGGTGCATACGAATCAGGGTAAATTAATAGACTAGATGAGAAGTACAATTTGACTCCTTACTTTAATTGATGACATGTTTTGAATGGAGACTAAGTTTAGGAATGAAAAATTTGATATTCCTGTAACTTATAGATTACTTAAGATCTCACAAATATACTTCAAATATTTTCTCCTTCAAAATATAAAAAAAAAAAAAGCTTTTCGAAAATACTAACCTTTTCTCTTTCTTTTTGGATTTTGTGGGTGTAATCCGCTGAAAACCCTCACGAGACAAAACTCGTCCTCTAGAGGTGACCTAGAGGTTTAACGGCTTGTTGCACATGCTCAGTGCAATCGAGTGACCTGCGAAAGTGGTCTAATAATTGATTCGAGTTAGTCTAATGTTTTGCTCGAGGGCGAGCAAAAGATAAGTGTGGGGGTGTGATTTGTCACATACATTGCATTTATGTTGTCACGTTACCATACTTGTTTGCTAATAAATGATATTAATAAGTGTCTTTTTTCTTTGCTAAATGTAGGCCCAAATGCTCAAGGAAATAAATGAGAAACAAGCCCAAAAGCCCACTTTATTCTGAATTAATTCAGAATAAATTCGAAGTGAAGAAGTCTAGGCTATATCTTGGCATATCAAGGGGTTGAGAAAAACTCTCCTTGAATCGAGGAATCGAAGCCAGAAAATCAAAAGCCGATTCAGTCAGCGGTTGAAGCAGCAACAAGAAAACCAGCAGGAGATGCGAGCCCCACTTCAAACCAGGAGCCTCCTCCCCTTTGGTGTGGCCACGTGGCCACACCAGGGCCGCGGAAACGCGGCCCAAGCCGCGTTTCCGTGGCGAACTGATTTCAGTTGGGGGAGCGTTTGCTCCCCCAACGTTCCCGGGATCCTGATTCTTTGGTTTTTGGCTATAAATACCTCTTTTAGCAGAGAAAAAGGCAGCGAAAACTAGGATTAAATTTTGCACTTATTTTCTTAGGATCTAGGTTCATTGTTAGCTAGAAAGAAAGTTGTAATCTTGCCTTTTAAGTTGTAGTCCAGTTTCATAAACTTGTGAGAGAGAGGACTGAGAGCTTGTACTTGAAGGTTGAAGTGACAGCAATACAAAAGTCGGGCCGATTTCTCTTTCACTTGCAGTACGGTATGTTTTATATTATGTCGTTGTTTTCTTCGCTTTCCATGAGTAACTAAACACTTTTTCTAGGCTAGCTATCGACTCTCTTTTGTTTTCTTCTCTTCTGCTTTTAAAAGAAAAAGTCCCGATGACTCATATGCATGCCCCCTTAAAAGCCTTTCTTTTGAAAGTGTTCTTGAAGGCACATGAGGATGGGTATGGATAGTTGAATTCACCATTCTTTCTTGAACTTCTTGTGAATCGTTTTTAATTCATTCTTGCTTCTTCGCGCTTTATGTTTTAATATCCGATTCCAACTCTTTCTTGAAGAAAAAGGACTCAAACCTTCTGCATCTTATGTGCTTTACTTAAACCTTTCTAAAGAAAAAGCAACTTTAAGTTTTGCAAATGATAACTTGAGGGACTTAATACTTTAAGAGAAGAATGAACAATTGAGTAGGAAGATAGTAAGCCCAGATTTGATTTCATATTATAAACCAACATCACAACTCTTAAAGCTTTTTACAAATCACCTTCTCCAAATCCTTTTCTGAAAGTTGAAATTTCTCTTTTTCATCTCTTTCCTTACAGTCTCTGTTTCCTAAAAAAAAAATGAACACAAATTCCTTGTTTTTAAAACGACTCATCGAAAAGCTTCCAACGCATCCCTCCTTGTGGACACGACCCGTTAGCCACAAGCTACACGGTACATTCTTAAACTCATTGGTTGTTTCTTTATTTTAGCAATCACTAAGTCCTTCAGACGTATAGTAAGACCCGGTACCTAGCGGTACGTTTCGGCTCAGTACCGGATACCCCTGGACCGTTGTCCTGTGCATGCACGGGACCCACTCTAAACATGATTCGTCAATTCCCATCAGTTTCCAATAACTAACCTCGCTCGACTTGTATGCGGAGGTATATGGTATGGGCCATATATCTAAACATACAAATTGAACGAATCTTAATAATAACTTGATAATTGACTCCATGCTACATGAATTTTAATGTCATTTACGTATTTTATCATTTATTGTGATTATTTCATGCTTGCTGATTTAAGTACATAACACTTGACCTGCTACACTTCTTTTATTTCATGCCACATAAATTCTAATGTCATTTCCATATTTCACTATTTATTGTGATTATTCCTTGCTTACTGATTTGGGTACATAATACTTGACCTGATGCACTTGCTTTTGTTTATACTTACCATTTGAATTTTTCTTGCACTCGCTGGGTTGCCCACTAACAACCCTGGATTTACTTGTCCAGATCTTACAGTTTGGACTGAGCTGGACCTTTCGGCTGAGGACCAAGCCTAGTTCGAGAAGCAGGCGGATCAGCCATAGCTTCATCCCGTCTTCCCCGCTCGCGAGATTCTCTCTTTTAGCTTATGAGTTCTTATCTTTTGTACCCTTTATAGACTACTTTTATACTTCCTAGTGATGTAATATTTATGTAATATTATGTCATAGATTGTGATGACTGAGTACTTGTACTTTATATTGGAATGTATATTATCACATATTTTTGCACTCTGATTCCTATATTGTATTGATGCTTAGTGTACATACGTGATGGTACCATCGCCCTGCGTATGTACGTCGCAGTAGTGTCCTGTATCCGTGGGATCAGGGCGCTACACCTAACATTTGCATCAAACTCTTTCGTAGCAATGTCGGACCAAGTGTCCTCATTGCCAAGGGGTGCACTAAAAGGTTTAGTCACCGCTTTTGCAACCCAACTTCCTAAGAATTGCAAAAACACGATCATCTTAACCTTCCATATGGGAAAGTTAAGGCCATCAAACTTGGGTGGGGTCTTAATACCTTCGGCCATCTTTGCTAATGTGTATGAGAATGAATATGAAAAAGATGATTAGCAATTAAGGATCTCTCTAAGGTTGTTAAGCCAAGAAAGAAACTAGAGACCAAAGCTCTGATACCAATTGAAAAACACCTAGAGAGGGGTGAACAGGTGTTATGCTAATCAAATTTACTTTTAAAAACTAGTTAAGATGAATTATGCAAGCAGTCACTCAAAATAAAAATTGAAACTGAATTCCGGTAAAGGGCTCTAGAACTTCCTCTTTGATTACTCTAGATGATAGTTGATGTGCTTAATTGCTTCCGTGTTGATATGAGTATAGACCAAAAATGCAAGAAGATGAATGAATGCTATAATGAAAAGCAAGACAAATAACATCATAAGTATATGAATGTAAAGCAATAAAGAGCGAGATAGATCAAATGCAAAGACAAGAGAATTTATCTCGAGATTCGAGCCACTACTCTACATCCCTGCCTTCACCACTATGAAGGATTTCCACTATATCCCAAAAGGAACTTCCGCAAAGGAACCTTACACCAAAGGGATTACAACTTGGTCTCCTCAAGACCGGAGTACCCAACTCCAACAAATCTATCCTCCACATAAGAGGAACCACAAGCCAATAGATTATAAGGCACTTGGTGATTTAGCAAGCCCATAAACACTCTCTTAAACTTCTTATAGAGTGGAACATGAATTTAGACTCAAGAAGCTAAGTGAGAGAAGAAATTCAGTAGAAGAGATTTAGAAGACTTAAAACAACTGAAAAACTTTTGAAAAAGAAGAACTTTGAAATAGAAAGCTATGAAACACTTCTCTCTTGAAAACTCTTGAAAACTTGGATATTTTTTCTTGTCAAAATCAAAACCTATGACCTCTATTTATAGGCAAAGGATAAATGACATTCATAAATGATGCCAGGTCATTTGGGGTGAGTTAACCACTTCGAAAACCAAAAAATGACCATTGGAACCCATAAAATACAAAATAGATTCAAAAACTAGCCATTATGGCAATCTGGACGCTTGCCGGTCAACCGACACGTCAGCCAGAAAAGAGCCATTGGCTCCGATCGATTGATCGGGGGAAAACCGTGCACAAAAAGTATATGTTTTAAAATGAAGATTTAAAGTGTGTGTGTGCTTTGGCTTCCTCGATACTTCTGTTATAGCATAGAGGCTAAAACGAGTCGAATCCACAAGGACAGAGGCGATAGAAGCTTTACCGGTTGATTCACGTGTTTGTTAAAAAGTTCTTCAAAGTTTTAAAGAATCAAAAGAAAAGAAAAGAAAGAATGGAAAGAGAAGTGTACGGTGAAAACAAAGAAGTGGGAAACATAGAAAAGAATGATTTTTGTTGTTTTGCTTATATCTAAAATAAAGTGAAACAAAGAAAACCCATGGCTACTAACTACTAATGACTCCAGCAACATGCTAACCTCTTAGTGATAGTTGCCTCACATGTATCATTGGCCATCACTAGTCCTTGGTTCAAGAGCTATTCAAAGTATGACCCATATGTAACTCATCACAACCCAACTCAACAAACAAGTGCAAGCTACACTTAAACCATCAATACTATAGAAGAGTAAGCATGGAGTAAAGTATGTTAGCTTGTTAGTAGTTAGGAAGTTAGAGTGTTAGATCCATCATCATGAGCCATCGATGGCTCTTGCAAGAGCAAGGCCAAAACGAGGCTATTAGATTCACGTGGATATCATAAAAGAAGTTAAACTAGTTGGTGGTTAGTAGTTAGTGCCATGAGAGAAAAGATTAGCTACACATGTAAAGAAGTTAGATAGAAAATAAAGAGAGGTAAATAGAGCACCTTTCATAGCTTGTCACCTTCTATTACAAGTACTCTTGCATTCCACTCATGTAACACTCTTTCTCCTAATACAAGATCTAAAACAAAATGAAAAATACAATGGGAAGAAGAAGAACTAACCTAACCTAAACTAAACTACAACATGGAATGAAAAACTACCCTAAACTCTGTATATCTCCAACTCTGGAACCCAAGGGGGGTATTTATAGCCACCAGGAGAACAGGGGGCCAGGGGACAAACCCTGGCCCGAAGCGGCGCGCGCCGCGGCCATAACGGTGGCCACGCGCGCGGCGCTTCGAGCCGCGTGCTGCCCAGTTGGTCTCCTATCAGGTTCTGCTCCCGGTTTCTAGTTTCTGGCCCCTGGTTTTGACGAATCAGCTCCTCTAGTCAATAGCTATCTTAATAGGCCTTTAATCACCAATTAAATGGTGATTTAGGGTCTTCTTCTTCATTGCACACCATGGACCTAGAAACAAGCAAGCAAAGGATTATTAGCAGAATTTAATACGAAATAAATGTGAAGATGTGGTATAAATTATGCAAAATTAGATACTAATCATCGATCGCATGTAATTTAAAAGAAATTTTTGAACGGTCAATCGACCGGCCCGATCGACCGACCCAAATAGAGGCAAGGCACATTCAGTCAGTCGACCGCAAGGGTTGATGGTCGACCGACAAACGTGCACAGACGTGCACGCCCTTAGCCAAAAGGCTCGGTCGACCGGCCGGTCCGTTCTGGCCTGAAATAGAATAAAAACAGATTTTTGAACTTTAAATAATTTTTAAAATATTTTATATTGGTTTGAGGGTTATGTAGCATAGTATAGGAGAGAAAATACATGTTCTAAACTTCATATAGAAATTTAAAAAATTATGAAACATGTACTAATACCAAACAGACAACAAAACCAATACTACCTAAAACTTGTATATTTGAAAAGTGTATTTTTGTGTGTGTAACTTCTTGAGTACTTCTATCATATTTTACTCATTAACATACTAAATCTTACAAGGGTCTAGGTGACTATAAGATCTCCAATCGGGCTTTTTCATTTGTATCATTTAAGTGTACTGAGTTCTGATCCCGTATTTGAGTCTTCTTGAGTTTATAACACCTTCCTTTAGAGAAAGAAACTTCTTGAATCCTTAGAACCCTAAAATAATCTTAACCACTTAAACTTGATTAGTACAAATAACTGTATATGTTTGTTATCATCAAATCTATAAAATCGGGTGATTCTAACCTTGGGCCAACAAAGCTTGAACCAAAACCAGATCTGTTTATAGCTCAACCAGCATCCTTGCGGGATAGGTTTTACCCCATGAGAACCTCATTTCCATCTTGTATGCAACTTCCATTGGTTGGTGAACACAACTTTGAGCTCAAGCCTCAGTTCATCATACTTATGAAGTTTTATGGTTTAGAGTTTGAAGATGTGTATTTCTTCATAAGATAATTTGAGGAAGTATGCTTAATGATGAAAATTTCACACCTTATAGACGATGCTATTAGGTTAAGATTTGTCCTATTTGCTCTTAAGGACTTAGCTAAGAAATAGCTTTACAGCTTAGCGGTCAGATTTATCACATCATTGGATGGTTTCACTAAGGTCTTCTTGAAGAAATTCTATCCAATTCATAAGACCACTCTCATTAGGAAGAACATCATGTAGTTCAAGTAAGAACCTAGTAAACCATTTTGGAGGTACTTTGAATACTTGAAAGACCTCCTTGTCCAATGTTGTCATCATAGAATAGAGAAATGGTGACATTGCCAAATTCTTTATGACAGTTTAGACTACTCAACCAAGACTCTTTTAGAAACCATATGCCAATGGGGATTGTTCCAAAAGGATGAAAATGAAGGATGGGATTTATATGAGAATCTAGCTGAAAAGACCATCCAATGGGAACCAACTAATGAAAACTCTAGAAATTCAAACTTCTTCTCTTCAAAAAGTGTCTTCATTCAATTGAATCATCCATAACTACCGAGGCTAGAATAGCAAACCTAGTGATAAGACTGAAAGTTTTAGAAACTAAGGAACCAGTTCTAGTCAACCAAGTCAGCCTAAATCAATTCCCAACTCCGAGCTGTACTTATTCTCAAGCCATGAATCTTGTGTTTGAGGAGTGTCCAGTATTTCAAGCTCAACAACAATTTCTTCAACCGATAAATGCGGCCTTTTCAAGGCCCAAGAATAATCCCTACGCACCAACGTATAATCCTGGTTGGAGAAATCACTAGAATTTCTCATGGAGCCAAAACAATAATGACCACTCGAGGTCAAACCATTTAAACCACTTCCAACATTCTAATCATCAACCTAATTTTTCAAATTGCCATCATAATTCTTCTAACCAGCAACCCCATTTCTAAATTATCAACAAAACTTTTCCAACCAAACTCCACAATTTTTCTCTCAAAATCCTCCACTTGAGAAGAGAATGACTAATTTTTAAAAGAATATAGAAAGGTACATGATGAAAAAGAGTCCCTCCTGCAAACAATATAGAACAACCATACACAAGCCATAACAAGGCTAGAGGTTTAAATGAGCCAATTAGCCAATTTATAGAATGAGAGACTAAAGGGTATCTTGCCTAGTCAGCCAGTAACGAATCCTAGGAATTCTCACCAAGCCCATTTGGCTGAGGATCAACCGTTGAATCAATATAATGTTGTTCATACATTGAGGTCAAGAAAAAAATTGATAATCAAGTGTCAATACTGTAGGCTGTCTAAAAATATCCAACAGACAAGCTACTAAGAAAGCAGAGTTCCAGCAACAAGGCGCGTCGGCCCGAAGCCCCGCGTCTCAGCAACAAGGCGCGTCGGCCCGAAGCCCGCGTCTCAGCAACAAGGCGCGTCGGCCCGAAGCCCGCGTCTCAGCAACAAGGCGCGTCGGCCCGAAGCCCCGCGTCTCAGCAACAAGGCGCGTCGGTCCGAAGCCCGCGTCTCAGCAACAAGGCGCGTCGGCCCGAAGCCCGCGTCTCAGTTGCAACTACCCGAAATAAGGGGCCAGTCACCGCACATGTAGCAGGAAGTGGCCCCTCATTGTGGAGCGTTTTCAGGGGGCACGATCACCCCCTAAAAACCCTATAAATAGTCCCGTCACTATTGAAGGACGACGGACGACGAGAAGGAAAAGGGACGACAATCAAAGGAGAGATCAACGACAGAGAGAAAAAAAAAAAACCCTTCAGCGAGCTTACTGAGTACTAGCCGCTCTTCGCCTACCTCCTCTTTGAGAGTTTTGGTAGACTGAGCTGAGTTACTCTTTCTACCGACCGAAGAGAAGACCCCCGACGGTCCAGGACGGTCATCTGGTCAACGGAGAACAAGATTCACTCTCCATCGCCACACGAAGAACCCAGCCTTAAACAAAGGGAAGATTCAGACATCCTCCCTCCCTTGTAACTGGAAAAGAGGGAAGAGTAGTTCTTTTGGTTGTAATCGTTTCGCTTGAATCAAGGAAATCTTTTACAGCTAAAACCACTTTCTCCGACCACCAGATTTTCCGGCGCGTACAAGAGATGGCGACTCCGCTGGGGACTACCTTCGTTACTGACGAGCGCACCGTGGTGCAAGATGACGTTCTCCGTAAGGGGAAAATGGTCGAATCACTCGTCGTCGAGTTCGACCAGGCGAAGTATGAAGAGTTCCTCTCTTCTGGCTCCAAGAGCCCAAAGACCCGCGTCTGCCGCAGGGTCTCAAGTGGACAGCCCCCTGAAGCCCAATCTGAGGCTCTGTCGGGTGCTCCTGCTGCCCACTGTGCCAAGTTTGGTTCACGCGCCGACGCCTCCCAGAAGGCCCGCGTACCTCAGACACCTCTGCTGCGATCAACCGCGTCGCGCAGAACACACGCGCCAACGCCTCTCTGAAGGCCCGCGTGGTCCCCGGCACATCTACTGGTGCGATCGACCGTGTCGCACAGAACGCCGGCGTCAGCGTCTCTCAGGAGACCCGCGTGGCAAACACCCCTGGTTCTACAAACCAGGAAGTTGTTGGCTTCTCTCTTCCTCCACGGCGCAATCGGAATGCCGAGCATCGACAGAGAAGACGCGCGCGTCAACACTCGGTCGGAACCGTTGGTTTTCTGACTGGGGTTGAACGCAGCGTACGATCCGATGCCTTGCCCGCACCTCGTCCAGTGCGAGAGGTCCGTGTTTGGCGACCCAAACGCGAGACTCCCCAAGTTGAGCCTTCTGAAGACCAACTTGCCAAATGCCAAAGCGAAGCTTCTGCGTCTTGTCAAACGCAGGAAGCACGCGCCCATAGGCGTGGGGCCCAGCAGCCCACTCTCTCCCAAGTCTCTCTACTCCAACGCAGCAGACAGCAACGCGAAAGTCGCGTCTCATATCAACAGAGACGCCAGACGCGCGTGACGCAGCCGCGACGCAACAGCCGCGTTTCTGAAACCTGTGTCCAGGCTGAACAGCACATGACTGTCTCCCGTCGTCGACGTTGCGAGACCAGTCTCTTTAATCCCCCTCCCACAGATTTGAGGGATTATTTGACAAGGAAAAGGAGTGCCAATCAGACCACTTCTCCATGCTGCTGTCAACAGCTCATCCAGATGCTCTCTGGATGCCATTGCGAGTCAGGCGTGCACCAGCCGTCTTTAATTAGACAGCTGACCCTGATTCCCCCGTCAGCCAAGAGAAGACGCTCCCACAGGAGGAGAACCTTCTCAGATGTTGAATACCCGGAGCTTACTGCAAACATGACTAGCAGAAGCAAGGGAAAACAACTAATGGTCAACTCAGAGGAATCTGACTCTAAACCGGAGGGGGTGTATCAACACACTCGCACCCGGACAGGGGCCATTCCCCCAATTGACTATAATGCCTTAGCCCGCGGCATTAGAATGGGTGGTTCTCACTCCGCTATAGTGGAGTCGCAGGCTTCAAACTCTTCCGTCGAGAAGGAGGCTTCCGCCTACATGGCCGACACTCCTGAGGAGACGACCAGGCGTTTAGAGCAGACGCAGAAGCACCAGATGGATATAATCGCCTCTCAACAGAGATCCATTGACTCCCTCAAGCATATGCTTGAGAAATTGCTTGAAGAAAGAGCGAGATCTCCTCCTAGAAGGCCGAAGGGGAAAGGGAGAAAGGGAGGAAGCCCACCCTCCGAATCTTCTGACGAGACACGACGATCTACCTCGGATGTGTCCAAGCCCTCGTCGCAGGCAAGAAGCGACCAAGACCAGGAGAAGACTCATGCTAAGAGGGTGAGTCAATTGGAACGACGCCTCGAGGCCCTTGCCAATCGCAAGGACCTCCAAGAAGCAGGAGTGGTCCGGCCCTATCCGGCTGAGTGGGACTTAGTTCCATACCCTCCTAAGTTCAAGGCTCCAACCCTCCAAGCATTCGACGGGAAGGGGTCACCCAACCAGCATATCTACTACTTCAAATCCCAGACCGGGAACGTGGTAGATAATGACGCCATCCTGGCGCGACTGTTCATCGGCACCCTGAAAGGGTTGGCTTTTGAGTGGTTTATGAAGCTCCCGGAGGGTTCTATCAAGAACTGGGGGGATCTAGAGAAGCTGTTCTTGACACGCTTCTTCGAAGACGACTCCGAAGTTACAATGCCTACCCTTTTAGCTACAAAACAGCGAAAGGGAGAGTCCGTCAAGTCTTTCGTAGAAAGATTTCGGAACATGGCACTCCGATGTCCAAGCGGCATGACCCAGGCCACCCTGGTGGAAACATGTCGCCATAATCTCCAAACCTCACTCCTTGCTCAAATAGGAGTTGCTGAAAGCCGCACCTGGAAACAATTAGTCCAGCAAGGTGAACAGGCTGAGGAGATTGTCGCCCGCGTCAGAGCGGAAGAAGGCAAGCCCAGGCCAGAGAGGTCGACAAGGCGTGCACCAGACACATCCCTCCAAACCAAGCGGAAGGATAATTTGGCGACGGAGACCAAATCTCCCACCAAACCTCAAACAGGCAGGGCAAGTGGCTCTTCAAGCCAGCCACGCCCCAACAAGCAGTATTCCTTCAAGGAGGAACACGTCGATTCGCTCTTCAAGCTACTCAACAAGAGCAATCGACTGAAGCTCCCTGAAATTAGGCGCCCGGAGGAAGTCGGCAAGACCGACAATCCCACCTACTGCTTATACCACAGGATGCTCGGACATCCTACCAAAAGCTGCTACGTCTTTAAGGACATCCTTCAAGCTCTGATTGACGCGGAGGTATTAAAACTCCGACCGGAGCAAAAGAAGATGACAGCCAACATGACGTCGATTCTCCAGTTTGGGACACGACCCCCGACACCCGTGGGGGTGATCTCTGTCCCGAAAGGAGAACTGAGGGTGGTCAACACAGACCCTCATCAGCAGCGGGAGAAAGGCTTGGTACCCATCCCTACACCTCGAGGGGAAATCATGTGGGTCCACCCTGACCTCGTCGACGAGCAACAATGGACGACTGTGACCAACAGGAAGTCCAAAGGCAAAGGGAAGACTTCATCTTGCCATGTGATATGCGCTTCCTCTCGAGAAGCGGACACTGATGTTCCCTCGCTGACTGACTCAGAGCAGGAAACAATAGTCCTGGCCGCAGAGCCCAGCCAACCTACGGCGGGGACCCGTTCAGGACAGGCATACTTGAAGCAGTACGGCGAGACAGCAGCGGCTTCTCCGCAACCAGCCGTAGAACCAGCCAAGCCCTCCACGAAACCACCTGTGGAGAAACAGAAAGAAACCCGATTTTCTCGGGCTCTTCTAAAAGGTGTAGCAGAAGGATCCTCGACACCTTACCGCTTCGACGTCTTGGCTCAACTAGCCAACATCCCGGCACGCATCACCTTGTATGAACTCCTGAGGCTATCAAAGTCAACCAGAGAGGCTCTACAAGAAGCTTTGGCAAACGCTGAGGTCTTCATGACTCGTGTGCCAAGGGAGGAAGATGTAGAGGATTGCCTCCACGCCTCCCCAAATGCTCCCTGCATCACCTTCACAACAGACGACATGCAGGTTAAAGGGAAGCATGACCGACCCCTATACTTCACAGGGTATATTGGGTCATCCGAGGTGAACCGCATCCAGGTAGACCCAGGGTCTGCGCTAAGCATCATACCTCGCCGGGTTATGCAGTTTCTAGGCATTCCTACCCATCGTCTGAGCCCTACCCAGACGACTATTTACGGGTTCAATGCCAACAGCTCCCGCCCGATGGGGAAGATCAAGCTCAAATGCCAGATCGGGAGCCTCAAGTCGGAAGTGACGTGTTACGTCATTGACGCGGACACTTCCTACAACCTGTTGCTGGGGCGACCATGGATTCACCGCAATTCCATCGTTCCCTCTACTCTCCACCAAGTCATGAAATATATTGACGAGAGTGGACAGGTCCGAACGTTGATTGCCGAAAGGCATCCGTTTCAAGGGAGTCGAGAATTATTTCACGGATTCCCTTTTATATCAGGATCCGGTGGATGAAACCCCGCAACTGGAGGCGCCAGACTCTGGTAATGAGGCTGACACTGAGCCCGAGCAAGAAAAGTGCCTGTGGGAGTTAAAACCACTTGTAAAGAGCACTAATAAGCTCGATGTTGATAATACCATCGACGATGCAGGCGGTTGGTATATTAATGAGAATCTAGACTTTGAATATTTTTCTGCGTGTGCATCCGATTCAATACCGTCGGATACTACTACCGACGTAGACGATGACATCTGGTCGGCAATGGATGCTTTGACATCATTGCATGTACCAGTAAAATCATCTTTCGGGACATACCAGGATAATGGCGATGCGCAGGAATTTATATTCTTGGTTCCGGCAAGACGAAAAGGCTAAAGACCAATACTTTTTGGGCGAATCTCGTCTGAACCAATGCCCCGCGAAGAATCAGAAAGCGAGGAGGAATCCCCTCAGCTCGACCATTATGAATCGAAAGCACTCAGAATGATCAAGCAAATGGGGTACGATATAACCAACAAGCCCGGGTTGAACTTCGGCAAAGGAAGGAGGACGCTACTTCGATCCTTTGTGCCAAAAGGGAAGGCCCCCCGATTATTATCATCGGACGCGCAGGGGGTTGGGCTATGTATCAACTCCGGTCCCATCAGCCTCTGATTCTCAAGAATCGTCGAGCAACGATTGCTCTTCAGACACGTCATCATGGGAGTCAGATGTCAGTGTAGGCAACATCTTCAAAGGGCTTTCAGTAAACATGGTTTCAACAGGCCATCTGGAAGATGAAGATGAAGAAATGATCCAACCTGATACAGATCCTTGGATCAAACATTTGAATGCTCTTTGGGATATCCGCTTTGAACAGCGTGAGCCACCCACAGATGACAAGGTTGTTCAGATCAACCTAGGAGATGAGACCAACCCCAAGCCCATCTTCATAAGTGACGGCCTGTCGCCTCCAGAAAAGAAGGATCTAATATCTCTTGTACAAGAGTATATAGATGTCTTCGCCTGGAATTATGAGGACATGCCTGGACTTGATCCTCAAGTGGCTATGCATCGCCTCAACATCAATCCGGACATGAAGCCTGTTAAACAACAGCAGCGACGGTTCCGTCCAGAGATAATGGAGGCAATTCAATCAGAAGTCAGAAAGCTCATCGATTCTGGCTTCATCCGGGAAGAACAACATCCCGACTGGGTAGCCAACATCGTCCCCGTCGCCAAGAAGAATGGGAAGATCCGGATCTGCATCGACTTCCGTGATCTAAACGAGGCCTGCCCCAAAGACGAATTCCCATTGCCAATCACAGATGTCATGATTGACAATACTTGTGGATTCGAGCGAATGTCCTTTATGGACGGGTTCTCAGGATACAATCAAATCAAGATGTATCCCGATGACGAAAAGCATACCTCCTTCAGGACTCCTCTAGGGGTATATTGTTACACCGTCATGCCCTTCGGACTGAAAAATGCAGGGGCAACATACCAAAGGGCCATGAACGCCATTTTCCATCAGGAAATGCGGAAAACGGTGGAATGCTATGTCGATGACATCGCGGTGAAGAGTCGCACCAAAGGTGATCACATAGCAGACCTGAAGGTGGTCTTCGACATCATGCGGGCTCATCAATTGAAGATGAACCCCACCAAGTCCTTCCTGGGGGTAGCCAGTGGCAAATTCCTAGGATTCGTTGTGACTTCCACAGGAATCCATTTGGATCCAGAGAAAGTCCGCGCTATCCAAGAGATGCAACCCCCCAGAAGCCTCAAGGAGCTCAGGGGATTACAAGGACGATTGGCGTACATCCGCAGGTTCATATCAAACCTTTCCGGGAGATGCCAACCCTTCGCCAAACTGATGAAAAAGGGTGTTTCATTCATTTGGGACGACGCTTGTCAAAAAGCATTTGAGGAGATCAAACACTACCTCACCCAACCACCAGTTCTTGCAGCTCCGGTGTCCGGAAAGCCTTTCCTGGTGTACGTCCGAGCAATGGATCATTCCATGGGAGCTCTACTAGCTCAGAATGATGAACAAGGACGAGAACAGGCAATCTACTATCTGAGTAGAACAATGATCGGAGCCGAACATCGGTACAACCCGATCGAGAAGGAATGCTTGGCATTAGTGTTCGCCATTCAGAAAATGCGACACTATCTGGTAGGCCAGACTATAAATGTCATATCAAAAGTCAACCCTCTGAGGTTACTTATGACAAAGCCTTCTTCACTAAATGGCCGGCTGGCAAAATGGGCCATATTGCTATCACAATATGAGATGCATTTTCTGCCACAAAAGGCTATTAAGGGACAAGCGGTGGCGGACTTCTTAGCTGAACACCCAGATCCGAGGGCAGCCAAACTCTATGAGGATCTCCCCGACGAGGCCGCCGAAGTCTGCCTGACTCAGACGTTGTTCGAAAGTCAAGTATGGCAACTTTTCTTCGACGGTGCATCAAGGACAAGCCCAAAGGGACACGTAGTAGCGGGGGTAGGAGTAGTACTTGTCTCCCCACAAAATTATGTGATCCCCCGAGCTGTCTCGCTAACGGAGCCTTGTTCCAACAATGTGGCGAAGTACAATGCTCTATTGATCGGGATGCAGCTCGCCGATGAGATTGGCGTTAAAAATCTCGAGGCTTACGGTGACTCTAAACTCATCGTCAGCCAAGTTCGCGGAGAGTACGAGGCCAGACATGAAGATCTAGTACCCTACTACAACGCGACAATTCACATGGCCGAAAGGTTTTCAAACTTCTACATCGACCATGTACCGCGCAGGCAAAATGCACATGCGGATGCACTCGCATCCCTCGCTGCTTCCTTAGCTCTTCCAGCTGGAGCAATGGAGAAAGTATTCGTCTATAGCCACGACCTATACTGTCCAAAAATTCCCCTCGGAGACTACCCAGGGTCAGCGGGAGATCGTCGCGGTAAAGAAACACTTGAAGTGTCGACCGCCTCAGGGCTTAAAGACTGGCGATTCCCCTACATTGATTTTGTCTTATACGGCATTCTGCCCGAAGACACCAAGGAGGCGGCCGCCATTCGGAGGAAAGCCCCCAAATTCTACTATAATGCGATTTCGCGAACATTGTATCGTCGATCGCATGACGGGATCCTGCTCCGATGCCTCTCGTCAAAAGAAGCCCAAGGAGTATTGAAAGAAGCCCACGATGGTACTTGTGGAGCTCATCAACCTGGCCCGAAATTGGCACATCGACTCCAAAGGATGGGTTACTATTGGCCCAAGATGATTGCCGATGCTGTCGCTTATGCTAAGAGATATTACGCCTGCCAAATACACGGCGATTTCATCCATCAAGCACCAGGGTACCTCCACTCAACGACCTCTACTTGGCCGTTTGAAATGTGGGGGATGGACGTGGTTGGCCCTATCAGCCCACCATCATCGAAAGGACATCGGTTCATTCTAGCGATAACCGATTACTTCTCTAAGTGGGCCGAAGCTATCCCTTTGAAAGAGGTGAAATCTTCTAACGTGATCAAGTTCGTGAAACATCACGTTATTTACCGCTTCGGTGTGCCTCGGCGTATCATCCATGACAATGGACCCCAGTTCATCAGCCAGGCTTTCCAGAGATTCTGCGCGAAGTTCAGAATCCAGAGTGTGTCCTCAACGGCATACTATCCTGCTGCTAACGGTCTTGCAGAAGCCTTCAACAAGACTATTGGCAAGCTTCTCAAAAAGTTCGTCTCGAAAAGTCTACGAGACTGGGACGACAAGCTGGGTGAATGCTTATGGGCCTACCGCACAACGGTGCGAACCCCAACTAAAGCCACGCCATTTTCCTTGGTATACGGATGTGAAGCCGTCCTTCCATTGGAAATACAAATTCCCTCTCTACGCGTCGCCTTGACAGTGGAAATGACAACTGAGGAGAAGCATCAGCAGCGACTCCAGGAGTTGGAAGCCTTAGACGACAAGCGTTTGCAGGCCCAACAACAAATCGAGCTTTACCAAGCTCGTATCACCAGAGCCTTCAACAAGAAAGTCAAAGCGCGAACTTTCAAGAAAGGCGACCTTGTCTTAGCTGTCCGAAGACCCATGGTCATGACGCACAAGACAAAAGGAAAATTTCAGCCCAAATGGGAAGGACCATTTGTAGTAGAGTCAGTCTACTCAAATGGATCATATCGCCTCATAACTTCAAATGGCGATACACTCATGATGCCGATCAATGGCAAATTCTTGAAGAAGTACTACCCTTAATAGTACTCTTCTTCCGATCAAGTTAAAAGTACACCTCTGATCAAACATCCGACGCCCTCGACGGCTAAGGATAGAGGAAAATGTTGGCCTTTAAGCCCAACATAAGTCCTCGACAACTCACCATGCTGAGGGGAATAGCATGGCTAGCCCAACTCAAACGGTAGTTGGTAAAGGCACCTCAAATCCGTTGATAGCTGAGGGTTTGCTAAAAATCCTGCCGATCAAGTTAAAAAATACACCTCTGATCAAAAACATCCAACGCCTCCGACGGCTAAGGATAGAGGAAAATGTTGGCTTTTAAGCCCAACATAAGTCCTCGACAACTTATCATGCTAAGGGGAATAGCATGGCTAGCCCAACTCAAACGGTAGTTGGTAAAGGCACCTCAAATCCGTTGATAGCTGAGGGTTTGCTAAAAATCCTAAGTGGACTTGATTCCACTCTTCCCTCCAAAAATCCCTTACCAATTCTCATCCATAGAATGGTAGGACCACAAAATGCAATCATTACTATGTTAACATTATACCTCTGGTAATGAATACTCCTCGTCGAGTACAAACCTTGCTTGTTAACTCTGCATAGAGTAACAAACTCTCAAATTTGCCAAGTTAACACTATACCTCTGGCACTTCAAATTCTGCTTGTCAATTCTCATCAATAGAATGACAGGTCCTCAAATTGCTCCCATCGGAAGCAAATTCTTGTCAAGTTAATATCACACCTCTGACAAACTACTGTTTAAGTTAACATTATACCTCTAAGCGGTACATCGAGTGCCTGTCAAGTTAATATCACACCTCTGACAGTTACCTTTCTTCAGACTTCCATATCGAAGCTGAAATGGACGATGCCAAGTTAACACTACACTTCTAGCATCCGAGTCATTGCTAAGTTCAACAATACACCTATGGCTATGACCTTTCCTCGACTTCCTTGTCCAAGCCGAGACGGACGATGCCAAGTTAACACTACACTTCTAGCATCCGAGTCATTGCTAAGTTCAACAATACACCTATGGCTATGACCTTTCCTCGACTTCTTTAAGCCGAGACGACCAATGCCAAGTTCAACATTACACCTCTAGCATTACTATCGCTGTTAAGTTAAACATCACACCTATAACAGTGACACCCTCAGTTTTTCCAAATAAAACTGAGATGCTGATGAGTTAGGTTAATATCACACCTCTAACTCACGTCCTTGTCAAGTTAACATTACACTTCTGACAAGGCTACTTCTAAACCGTTAAGTTAATATCACACCTCTAACGGTAAAAATCTCACTAGATTCCCCACGAGTCTAGTTTCATTTGATATTCTCCCCAACCGAATATCAAATTCATTTTGGAGGCATTGTTGGTTAACATTACACCGATAAACAATGCTTCCATCAAAATCCCCAGCTGATCTTAAATCAAGTTAATCCCAAATCCTTGATAAAAGTTCACCTTCTCTGGGGGTACACACTCTACTTGTCACTTTCTTTTATAAAGTGGCGGGTCCACCAAAATCATTCTTTTGCTTCTAAAACAAAACATTCAAGACAACAGAAAGAGGCAAAAAGAAAAGTGTCACTTTTATTGATATTCAAGCATATGAAAGTGATACAAAACGCTCTCTTATACAATTAGATGAGTGTTACAATTAAGGAGTACAAAGAAGTCCCTCTCTCTCTCAGAGGCCGTACTCACTCCTTGAAACCGCATCTGATCCCAGGTGCATAATTGGAACCGATTGCGCCATGGCGATAACGCAAAAGTCGAAAGCGCCCTAGCTGATTAAGCTAAGAGCAATGGCGCGTCTTGACGAGTGGGCCAGAAACATGTCGCACTGCGAAAGAAAAGGACACAATCAGATACTTCATTAAAAGCAAGGAGAAATGCTGAAAAATGCTAAGTGTTCATAACCCAAACGCAGAAGAGATACTGGACGCAGGAGTTATCAAACCCGCGTCCAGACCTGCGAATCTGCGCCCACACGCAGAAGAGATACTGGACGCAGAAGTTATCAAAACCCGCGTCCAGACCTGCGAATCTGCGCCCACACGCAGAAGAGATACTGGACGCAGAAGTTATCAAACCCGCGTCCAGACCTGCGAATCTGCGTCCAAACGCAGAAGAGATACGGGACGCAGAAGTTATCAAACCCGCGTCCAGACCTGCAAATCCGCGTCAAGTGGCACAAAACGCAAGGATCGAGTTCGCGTTTTGCAAACCAAGACTTGCGAATTTCTCTAAGTACTTGGACTCAGACGCCAGATTCATCAAAATCGGCAGCTGATGGCGCAGAACGCAAGGATCAAGTCCGCGTTCTGCAAACCAAGACCGCGTTCGAATCCTTCACAACTAGAGATTTTCTAAGTGAAAGATCCGAAACGCAGAGTTTAACGACGCCAGGTCATCAAACCTGCGCCCCGGTTATCATCTCAAGGACTGCGTCCGAGAATCAAACACGATTCTGTGTTAAGGGTTCTTAGGGTTCTATGAACTTGTTTTAATGGCGAAACCCACGCCGAAGAGGCATTTTACCTCGAAAAACAGCCTCCTGCGCAGAGGAAGCGTCTCTCTCAGCCTCGGCGACGGTCGCCCTTGAGGACGATGCACTCGGTTTCATCTTGGGGGCCATTAAAAGTTCAAAAATCCGAGCGAGTTCGAAGATGAACAGAGAAGGAAATTCTTTCTTTTTTCTCAGCAAGTACGTTCAGAGAAGAGGATGCATCTCTCCAACTGTTGCCTTTTATGGGCACAGGGATTCGCGAAGATACGCGGCGCGTGGCCCGGTAGACGCTGCAGCGAGTCACCGCTTGACGCGTGTAACCAAATCGTTTCTGAACGGAGAAGATCATGCGTCGCAACCCCGCCACGAGTCAGCAGTCGACACGTGGAGCAGTTCATTTAATGAACCAGGAAATCCGCGCGCCAAAAGGCGAAATTTCGCCGGTTCCCTAGGCCAGCTGGCGGCGTAATCATGACATGGCACAGAATTCGCGCCCAAAGAACGCACCTCCTCGATGGACATGCCACGTCAGCCTCTCCATGAATGCATTTGGAAGGTCGCGTCTCTCTAAGAAATTCGCGTCCTTTCAGTCGGGCCAAATATCGCGTCTACCTTCTGAAAATCAGTCGCGTCTCCAGTGCCAAAGGACGCACGATTACAGAAATCACGCCTTTACAGCAGTACCATCTCTGCTTTTTGAAAAAGAACCTGCGTTTGGCCTCCTGCTTCTGCAAAATCAGTTCAACAGTACACTGACGCAAGCAGACGACCAACCACTCCTGGCTTAAAGCGCGCCAATGACAGACTAAAAGCAATCGGAGAGGTTTAGACTGTGCATCTAAACACTCAACATGATCGACTCTGGGAGCTTCAAAGAGTTCAACAGTACACTCACAAAGGCCAACTCCAGACAAGATCAAACCCGGAGCATTAATAGTCCAATCATAAAGGCGAACGCGGCTAAAATCCAAAGTATTCCGAAATCCGTCCCATTTAACTGCGGAATGTCGAAAACTTTGGAGGGGGTTCTGTAGGCTGTCTAAAAATATCCAACAGACAAGCTACTAAGAAAGCAGAGTTCCAGCAACAAGGCGCGTCGGCCCGAAGCCCCGCGTCTCAGCAACAAGGCGCGTCGGCCCGAAGCCCGCGTCTCAGCAACAAGGCGCGTCGGCCCGAAGCCCGCGTCTCAGCAACAAGGCGCGTCGGCCCGAAGCCCGCGTCTCAGCAACAAGGCGCGTCGGCCCGAAGCCCGCGTCTCAGCAACAAGGCGCGTCGGCCCGAAGCCCGCGTCTCAGCAACAAGGCGCGTCGGCCCGAAGCCCCGCGTCTCAGCAACAAGGCGCGTCGGTCCGAAGCCCGCGTCTCAGCAACAAGGCGCGTTGGTCCGAAGCCCGCGTCTCAGCAACAAGGCGCGTCGGCCCGAAGCCCGCGTCTCAGTTGCAACTACCCGAAATAAGGGGCCAGTCACCGCACATGTAGCAGGAAGTGGCCCCTCATTGTGGAGCGTTTTCAGGGGGCACGATCACCCCCTAAAAACCCTATAAATAGTCCCGTCACTATTGAAGGACGACGGACGACGAGAAGGAAAAGGGACGACAATTAAAGGAGAGATCAACGACAGAGAGAAAAAAAAAAAAAACCCTTCAGCGAGCTTACTGAGTACTAGCCGCTCTTCGCCTACCTCCTCTTTGAGAG
Organism: Agave tequilana; assembly: GCA_038442645.1. NCBI lineage: Eukaryota > Viridiplantae > Streptophyta > Magnoliopsida > Asparagales > Asparagaceae > Agave > Agave tequilana. The sequence continues at coordinate 77,472 of JAVJIF010014368.1, read as the reverse complement.
TTTTGGTAGACTGAGCTGAGTTACTCTTTCTACCGACCGAAGAGAAGACCCCCGACGGTCCAGGACGGTCATCTGGTCAACGGAGAACAAGATTCACTCTCCATCGCCACACGAAGAACCCAGCCTTAAACAAAGGGAAGATTCAGACATCCTCCCTCCCTTGTAACTGGAAAAGAGGGAAGAGTAGTTCTTTTGGTTGTAATCGTTTCGCTTGAATCAAGGAAATCTTTTACAGCTAAAACCACTTTCTCCGACCACCAGATTTTCCGGCGCGTACAAATACCATCCAATCCCATTCAGCACAACTACACACAAGTTTCCACCTCATCTAGTCCTAAAATCTGACGAGTCTAAAAAAGATAAGTCAATCAGTCAGGTGCACAAGCCTATAGTACCATTTCCTAATAGGTTGAAGAATAACAAGCAAAATGCACACATGGATAAGATAATTGAGATTTTCAATCAAGTTAAGATAACCGTGCCTTTTCTTGATGTGATCTAATAAGTCCCGACATATGCTAAATTTCTTAAGGACATGTACACCAAGAAGAGAGAGACTAATGTACCCAAAAAGGTCTTCTTAGCCACAACATTAGTGAGCTACTGTCGGATCCGATCCCTGTCAAGTAAAAGATCTCAGTTGTCCTACCATTGCTTGCACAATAGGACAAGCTGAAATTAGTCGTGCACTACTTGACTTTGGAGCAAGTATCAACTTGCCCCCTTCTCAGTTTATCAACAACTCTAGTTGGGTGAGCTTAGTCTAACCCGAGTAACCATCCAACTGGCTGAATGGTCAGTGACAGTTTCAAAAGGGGAAATTAATGATATCCTTATCCAGATCGGGGAGTTTATTTACCCCGTTGATTTCATAGTTCTCGAAATGCAACCTGTTTTCAACCCTAGGTCATAAACTCCAATTATCTGAGGGCATCCATTCCTTGCAACTGCCAATGTAATTATCAATTGTAGGAATTAATCCATAAGGTTAACCTTGGGAGACTGTAAGTACACCTAGGGGGTGAATAGGTGTATGGCTAATCTAATGACAAATGATGCGAAGTTAAAACAAAATTGCAACACATTTAGTGTAACCCAAGAGTGTAGCTGAATTTCTGATAAAGGGCTTTGGACTAACTCCTCTTTCAAACAACCAACAACCTCTGCACAAGAGGCAAGGCATAAAGCCACATAAGATTAACCAATAGAGGGATAGGATAGGCATGAAGCCAACACAATCACCTCTCACTAGAGGGATAGGCACAAAGCCAAACTAACCACAATCACCTCTACACTTAGAGGGATACTAACAAACTCAAACTCCTCCACAATCACCTCTACACAAGAGGGATGACACAAAGCAAAGAGGATTACAACACTTGGTGATCTCAAAGACCACAAAACAATTTTCTCACCAAAAACAAAACCTAATAGATACGATAGATAGATAGCTCAAGTGTGAGAAATCAAGGTGTTTTGAAATCAAAACACAAAGAAAAATACTTGGAAAAACAATTAGAATAAGATAGAAATGAAGATCAAAACCAATATCCTAAATATTCTATTTTTCTTTGAATTTTTTAACCCCTGAAAACAAATTAAGGATAAATCTTTTTGGAACAAAAACTCTTTTAAAAACTTGCTGTTAAACACATTTAAAGATGGGAATTTTTGCTCTATAAGAACTCATTCAAAACAACTCAAGAGGGTGTCTATATATAACCCCTCAAAAATTTGCCCGTTGGCAGTCAGGAAAGGGCAGAAATGCCCTTCCGGTCGACCGGCCAATGGTCATTTTTATGATCGTTGTGTCTGCGGTCGACTGCTCGGTCGACCAGGCTAAAGCCATCGGTCGACCGCCCGGTCGATCGGCCCCCACCCGAGAGTGGGGTGCTTTCAATCGGTGGATCACGCAGTCGATCGACCGAAGGGGCTGGCCTATGTGCACGTCCCGTGTACATCGGTCGACCACCAGTTAATCTGGCTGGATCTTTTCAGGGATTAAAAACTTGTCTTTTTACCTTTAATTAAATCCCATAAAATCACATAAGTTTCACAAAAATAAGTTCTTATAAGATCTTTGAAACACAAATATGTGTGACTAAAATTCAGCACATATTGCAAACTATCTGTGATATTGAAATTTGGCCTTTAAACAAAAATCATATTTTCCAAAAACCTAACTTTGAAATGGAAAACCGTAATTTCTGAACTTGAATCGATCATTTCACTCATTCACATTCCTTCCGTGGATGAAAATCAAGATTCAATTTCATTTCATCTATTTAAACTTGCCCAAAATTTTGAAAACCACATTGACATTTTGGCAAGTTATCCTTTTCCTAAGATTGAACTTGAGCTTGAAAGTGATCCTGAACCTCAAGTTGGTAATTCGACTTCACTTTTTGGTGCAATAATGATTCTGGTATCTTTACCAAATTTTTTTCTCTATTCTGGAGTCAACATTGAATCCTGTACCAGTACACCGTGAAATTGAATCACCAATCTCTTACGATCACACTTCATTGTTGGGGAAAGTGTGTGAACATCAATTCTTTGTTTTGGACCCTATTTTTGAACCAATTTCGACTCTCATTGTTGACTTTCAACTTGATCTGAGTCAAATTCTCAAGTCGGTATCGGTTTTTATTCTTGTTCCATTTGAGTCTAAATCAATCATCTCCCAAAACCACACTTCATTGTTGAACAAGGATGTTGAAGAAAATGACTCAGTAATTATTTTTGAAAATTAAAAATTGGATGGGGGTAATTTTTTCAATAAGATTATACAGTTCTGCAACATTTTACTGGGTCGTATTAGAGAGGTCACTGGTAGGTTTCTGTAATATCCACGATATCTTGACTGGGAAGCAACGTTAGACCCAGTCAGACCACCACCGGAACCACCACCGTGAGGTAATCTTCTTTCCCTCTCCATTTGTTTCATGTATATACACATTCACGATGCATTGAGAGGACAATGCATGAGATAAGTGTGGGGGAGGGTTTACTAACATAGTTAGTTTTACATTTTTTTTTTCATTTACACTTATTTTTAATTTTAAAAAATTTGTATAGAAACTCTTTTCTTTTCTTTTCACCAAACTTTTTGAAACAAGGTAAATAGCTTTGATTTATTTTTAAGAAAATTAAGATGATCTTCAGAATTAGGAAGACCTAAAATTAAAAAATTTTAAACTAAGTCAAAATAATAAATCTTGTTTAAATTTTAGGATAAGAAAGTAAGATTGGAAAGATAATTTGATCTTAATTTTTTGCCTTAAATTTATGCACTCCACACTTACACAATTTTTTAGGATTGAAACAAAGACTGTGAATGGATAAAAAAATAAAAAAATAAAAAAATGATGATAATAGAAACCACTTATTGAAGTTTGGGTGATTATGCCTCAGGAAGTATGATTATTCACTCCTAAAACGGTGGATAAAAATAAAATAATCCCCTTTAGTTTTGTGGCCTTGCTTACTCGAGTCCTTAAGTCGGAGGAATGTTTTCTCATCTGGTAATATAAGATCATCTAGTTTGGGAGTCACCGGCTAAAAGCTCACTACCCGGGTAAATAAGAAAGCCTAAAAAAACTAAAGGAAGAAAAAATATATAAATAAAAAATATATATATACATAAATAAATGGCATGCAAGTTAGAGTCGATATCCCAAAAAACTTCACTGTTCACAAAGTGCATATTTCTCTAAGAGTTTTATGAAAGATCAAAGAATCAATTCAATTTTAAATTCTTACATTTAATTTATAACAAGATTTTGCATTTTGACTTAGTTTAAGGAAGAATAATTTCTGATTAACCAATGACCTTGGATCACTTATATTTTTGCCAAAATATTTTAAAACTTTTCTCTATTTCAAAATACGTTTTCAAAATACTAACATTTAAATTCTTTTGTTATGGATTTTGTAAGTGTAATCTGCTGAAAACTCTCAGGAGATAAAACTCTTCCTCTAGGGTAAACCTAGAGGTTTAACGGCTTATTGCACATGCTTAGTGCAATTGCGTCACCTGCGAAAGTGGTGTAATAATTTTCTAGTTTTTTGTTTTGATCGAGACGAGCAAAAGATAAGTGTGGGGGTGTGATTAGTCTCTAAAACTGCATATTTCATATCACATCTTCACATTTATTTAATAATAAATTCTGTTAATAATACCTCTCTTGTATGTTTCTAGGTCCATCGTGTGGAAATGAAGAAGACCCAAAATCACTATTTTATGGGTGATTAAAGGCCTATAAAGATAGCCATTGACCTAGGAGGGTGATTCTGTCAAAATCCATAGCCAAAACAAGAAACCAAGATATGTAGCAGACAGGGAACAGAGATGACAGCGCGCGGTAGGCGGCGCCACGCACGTGGCCACAGTACGGCCATGAAAACGCGACTATGGCTGAGTTTTTGCAGCCATACGGGTGCGGCCGCGCCTGTATTTTGGGCCAGGGGTTGTCCCCCTGGCCTCCTTTCCCCTGGTGCCTATAAATACCCCCTGGGGTTCTTCTTCAAGAAAATATACAGAGAGTAGTGTAGTTTTCCTTCCATGTTGTAGTTTAGGGTAGTTTAGTTTAGGTTAGTTCTTCTTCTTCCTCTTTATATTTTCTATTTCTTTTTGATCTTGCAATAGGGGAGAGAGTGGCACTTGGGTGGAAAGTAAGAGTGCTTGTAATAGAAGGTGACAATTTATAAAAGGTTCTCTCTTTACCTCTCTTTATTTTCTTCTCTCTAACTCCTTTTACATGTTTAGCTAATTTTTTCTCATGGCAACTAACTACTAACCACTAACTTTCTAACTGCTTACTTGATAATCCACATGAATCTAATAGTCTCTACTTGGCCTTGCTCTTGCAAGAGTCATTGATGGCTCATGATGATGGATCTAACACTCTAACATCCTAACTCTCTAACAAGCTAACATTACTTTACTCCATACTTACTCTTGTTTAGTTTTGAAGGTTTAAGTGTAGCTTGCACTTATTTTGTTGAGTTTGGATGTGAAAGTTATCGTGTAGATTATGCTTTGAAACGCTCTTGAACCAAGGACTAGTGATTGCCAATGATACATGTGAGGCAACTATCACTATGAGGTTAGCATACTTAGTGGAGCCATTAGTAGTTAGTAGTCATGGGTTTTCTTTCTTTTTCACTTTGTTTTAGAAATACTATCAAAAATTGCAAATATTTCTTTTCTATGTTTCTCATTCTTTGTGTTTCACCGTACTTCTCTTTTTCATTCTTTATTTTCCTTTCTTTTCATTTTTTCAAACATTGAAGAACTTTAACACACATGTGAATCAACCGGTAAAACTTTATCGCCTCTTGTCCCTGTGGATTCAACTCATTTTAGCCTCTATGCTATAACGGAAGTGTCGAGGAAGCCAATGCACACACACTTTAAATCTTAACTTCAAAATATACACTTTTTGTGTGCGGTTCTCCCTGATCAGTGACTGAGCTCAATCTTATAGATTATGCATTGATCACCTCCAAAGCAAGGTAAACAGCCAACAATACAAGGTAAATCATCAACTGGAAGAGGTAGGTAAGTTCTTTTAGTTTTTCTTTCTTTTAATCCTTTAGTTTAGATCATTACCATCTCCCAACACTTTTATTCACTCCTTTTAATTTCTTTGTATAAAATCATTTTCTATTTTCTCCACATTCTCAATCTACCACTTTCTTCTTAAATTAACTATAACTTTTTTCATTTTCTTTTCAAGAATTAAACTTTAACCATTTTTACTGAACTAAAGAGAACTTACTAAAAAGCTTCCATCGCTAGTCCCTCCTTGTGATCATGACTTGCATAGCCACTTACTATAATGGTAGTCATGAGCACTTGCATACTTCTATTATAAAATTCTAAAATTCTGTATTTTCTGTGTGCATGTTCCAACTCAATCTAATTTTTGGCGTCGTTGCCAGAGAGAAAAGGTAAGTAACTTTTTTCTTTACTTTATTGATTAACTATATACTATATACTTGGTGTACATGTTTAACAACAAGGATTTTTTTTTTGCTACAGTGGACATATAAGTGGTCATGGACTCTGTTCAAGAAAGCAGACCCAAAAGCTCTCAGATTTGCTGCATTTCTGTGGCAATCTAAGTGAACTACTAACTGTATTTTTTGCAGATTAGTTGAATTGCAAAGTTTAAATAACTATAACTATTTATTTTCTTATTTGACTCACTATACATACATTTCTTATTCAACAGTAAAATAATGATTGTAAATGCCATAAAGAGTTTAGACTTGCATTTAGGCACGTGTCTATTTCGTTACATTTTCTATTTACTGTTGAAGAGTGCTGGAGCCAAGGTATGTGTGCATAGCAAGGTTCATTCTTGTATGAAATATTACTTGAGTGTTACTTTTTCTATATACTTGTACACTATACTAAATTGAACTAAGGGCTTGTCCTATAAATAAGATAAGGTGGGGAAGTTATTACCCTCTCTTAGCCCAAATATAATCTCCCAACTCGCTAACCCAAGCCCAACTAAAACTGAGTTAATGTTTGCCTTAGAGACATCTCGGACTCAAATAGGAGACTGACCTAAGGGGAAAGTTGATTAGAATTTGACTCTTGCCAAATCAGTATCAAAGGTTGGGGATTGATGAGGTAAAACCTCGAAGAACAGTGGTTTGGTATAATTAGGCCCGCTGCTTAGGCACATATACCTTCCACTGATCTTACCCCTACCTGGGTGATTAACTTGTGGTCAGATTCTACAATATACCCCCCCTGAATAGTTTAACCAGTTATAAGTCATTTAGGTCTAAGGTTTACCCTAACCTAGGTTAGATTTTTTTCCCTTTGTTTGTTTATTGTTTGTTTGTTTTTCTTTATTTGGTTTTGGCATTTCTTGTGTGATATTGCTTATAACAATAATTTTTTCAATTTTGATGGTAATCTATATTACACCCCCTACCTCTTTTAACTCAGATATTACCAACCCGACATATCATAACTTTAACCAACCAAGTGTGCCAGATTGGTCTTATCCGAATCAGTACATGCCCCGTCCCAATACTATGAACAAGACTGGAATAATCATCACTACTTTACAGAGTCAATGGGGATACAGCTCCCTTGAATCATATTGTCAACCACCATTTTAACATTCAACCTATAATTTTTCTAGTTATGATCAACCAATAGAAGAAAATCTGAGGATATGAAAAGTATAAAAGTCATGATTGAGTCCCAAGAACAAAAACTAAAACGATGAACTCACAATTCCCACAAGACTCCCAAATCTAAGATCCTTACTCCATGTTCCAAGTCCCACAACAAGAAGAAGAACCTATGGCTTAGATAGGAGTGTGGAAAACCTATTTCAGTCCGAAAATAATTTTTTTCAATCTATCGATAGGTTAGAAGCATAAATGAGTCATTATATCAACATAATGAAACAAAGAAATGAGAAAACTCTACCTAACACATATTCGACCATTCCTTATTGCCCTAGCCATATTGATTATAACGAAGAATCATAGTGTCCTTGAGACTTCAACCAAGAGTTAATTTTATCACACGGACTGGAACTTGACCAATTCCAAACCTTAGACAAATTGGCAAGTTTTTTATTCAATGAGATTGAACTTGAATGTGAATGTGACCTTGATCCCCAACCTTGTGATTCAGTTTTCAATTTTGAAACTATGTTGACTAAATTATTATTACCCAATTTGGACAATTTTCGGAGCTAACATTTATTCCCATACCGATAGATGTAGAAATTAAATCACCAAATTTTGATAGTCACATTCTATTATTGGAAAAAGAATGTGAATTTTAATTCTTTGACTAGGATTCAACTCTTGAACCAAAACTGACTCGCTAACCCAAAGTAGATTTTTCTGAGTTAGTAATTATTCCAGAACCTATCACTCTTGAATCCAAGTCAATCATTCCATCAAGTCACATTCTTTTGTTGTACATAGGTATTGACCATAATGACTCAGTGATGATTTTCAAGACTGGTCATGCAAAAGGAATAAATTTCATGATAAAATCTTTCATAATCCTATTCATATTGCGCATTGTAATTATGTACATAGAAAAGAAGTCAATAAAGATAGGTTCCGTGAACTACCACATTATCTTGATTGGATAGCAATACTCTAACCACCACCAGAACTACCACCTTAGGGTAATATTTTCCTTCCCTTTCTTCTTTTTCATGTATTTATGCATTCATTCATACATTGAGGACAATGCATGAGATAGGTGTGGGGAGGGTTCTAACATAACATAGATTTTCTTTTTATTCTAAAAAATAAAATTTTCTTTTTTAAATTTTTTTTTGAAAAGAGAAACAATATTTTGACCTATTTTTTGTAATAAATTGAGTTAATTTTAAGGAATAGGAGAATCATAATTAGGATTTCTTATACTTGGTCAAAATATGATTATTTGTTTGATTTCTAGGGTAGGAAACAAATCTGAAAAAGTAATTTAGTCTTAATTTTTACATTGATTAAATATGCATGCTTTATACACTTACACACTTAGGGTTCAAAATAAAAATTCTTATGCCTCATATAAAAAAAGAAGAATATATATATATATATATATATATATATATATATATATATATATATATATATATTATATATATATATATAAATTCTCTGATTAAGCTGGGCATTTGTGCCTCATAAAGCATAAGTATTCACGCGTAAAAGCGGTCTACCTTATAATAAAATCCTTAGTTTTGTGGCCTTGTTTGCTCGAGTTCTTAAGTCCTCGGGGTGGTTTCTCACCCGATGCCCTAAGACTGTTCGGTTTGGGAGTCACCGATAAAAGACTCGTTACATGAGAAGATTAGAAAGCCTAATAGAACCAAGAAATAATACCACGAAAAATATTAAAAAAAGGGCATAAGAGTTAGAGTTAAAGAGCCCGAGTCAAAATTTCACGGTGACAAAGGCGCATATGACTTAGGGTAAAATAATAGACTAGATTAGAAGTACATTTTTGACTCCTTACCTTGACTGATAACAAGTTTTTGAATAGAGACTAACTTTATGAAAAGTTTGATTTCCTATAACTTATAAATTATTTGAATTTTTACAGTAATATTTTAAATATTTTCTTATCTTTTCAAAATGTGTTTACAAAACACTAACACTTTATGTCTCTTTCTTTATGGATTTTGTTGGTGTAATCTACTGAAAACTCTCACGAGACAAAAATCGTCCTCTAGGGGTAACCTAGAGGTTTAACAGCTCGTTCACATGCTAAGTGTAACCGTGATCCCTACGAAAGTGTGTTAGATTTTTCTTTTTTTGTTTTGATCTAGGATGAGAAAAACATAGGTGTGGGGGTGTGATTGTGCACGTGCATTGTATATTTGGTGTCACATGTGTCATACTTCCATATTTATTTTGTAAATAAACTCTGGTATTTAATTCATTTTAATGTTTAATGATATGCAGGGTAATTTATGGAGAAAGAGGAGAAATGGACAAGTTTATCCAACTAAATCTAGAGTTTTAAAAACACAAGCAAATCAATGAAGATCTACTTAAATCTAGAGGTTTATAGCAATTCTATCTAAAGACTAGAGCAAATCAGAGAAGATAACATCAAATAAAATCGATTAAACTGGATTTTTGAAGATCCATTTTGTTAACTAGAAGATCAACTAAGATAATCTGAAATTCAGAAGTCCATAGGCAAACCTTATCAGAAAATATAGGATAACAGAGAGAGGATATTATCTCAAATCTATTCCAACTATATAAGATTTATTTGAATTTATTATCCTTGCTTGGAAAATCAATTAAGATAATCTTAAATCCAGAAGTCCAACGATGAATTTATCAATATACAAAGGGAAAATAAGGATAAAGATATTAGTTGTTGGGCCAGCGATTTGAACTCATCTCTTCACCACCCTTTGGCACTCCCTTTAACCTATAAATACTGCAATTTCTGAAGGCAAACATGAGTGATTATGCAGAGAAGGTTTCTAAGGCTTGTTTGTTTTCTAGGTTAGTTTAGTTTTTTATTTTTCTTTTTATGTAACTTTTATTTCTTTGTAAGCATAGTTAGACTGAGATCCATGTAAGTAAGAGATAGATTTATGTGGAGAGTGACACTGATGTAACCTCCTCCTTTCTTCCATCGTTTCTACAAGTAATAAAAGGTAACTTATTTATATATTTTAATTTTTATATTCTTCTTCTCTTTTCTACTTTACCTCTGTTAGTTTTTGATGAGTATCCAAGCGACCTAGTAGCATTGGTATAGCCTTGTTGTGTGTTTGCCACCGATATTTCATGATAATGATCTCCTCCTCAAGATTCTATATCATTTCATTCTTGTTCGTCTTGATAATGTAATGCGAATGGGGACTGGGTTGAATCTTATGGATTATGCATTGATCACCTTCAAAGTAAGGCAAACATGCCAATAATCCAAGGTTAGTCATCAATTGGAAGAGGTAGGTAAGTTTTTTTTAGTTTTTTTCTTTCTTTTAATCCTTTAGTTTAGATCACTACCATCTCCCAACTCTTCTATTCACTTATTTTAATTTCTTTGTATAAAATCATTTCCTATTTTCTCGATCTTCTTAATCTACCACTTTCTTCTTAACTTAACTATAACTCTTTTTTTTTTATATTTTCTTTTCAAGAACTAAAAGAAGAACTTTAACCATTTTTAGTGAACTAAAGAGAACTTACTAAAAAGCCTCCATCGCTAGTACCTCCTTGTCGATCACGACCGGCATAGCCACTTGCTATAGCGGTAGTAATAAGCACTTGCACACTTCATTATAAAGTTATGTAATCTGTATTTTCTTTGTGAAGGTTCCAACTCAATCATCCTGTTGTTCCTGTAAATTGATAATTACATAATAAATTATAAACAAGACAACTTGCATTGGGTTTGGGGGAAGTGATGGGTCCCGAATAGTTTCATGTTTATAGTGGTCATAACGTGTCACACGTGGCCGCATTCTTGAGGGATCACCTGGCGTCCACTAGGGATTCCGTGGGGTGTATTGGCACCCCTACTCCATATGTTTAATCCTGTCGGGTATGCACAAGCCCTAAGCCTATTTCTACAGGATCTACGATACCCTACTCCTGTTTAGGCATACAATAAGTCCCGATACCTAGCGGTACATTTCGGCTCAGCACCCGATACTCCTGGACCGTTGTCCTGGGCATTTACGGGACCCATTATATACATGGTTCATTAAACTCCATCAGCTTTCAAATAACTGGCTCTATAAGTTGTAAGTAGAGGTATGTAGAGTGGGAAACATACTAAAACACAACTTAGAAGGTCCCAATTATAATAAGATGCTAATATGCAATTCATTATGTTATTTTGCAACTCAGGTTGTATATGCTCGAATTATGGTGACATGGAATAAGGGTATGCAGATGAGAGTTTTCTTATTTGGATTATTCCTTTGAAGTCTCATGGAGCCGTGACCTAAGCTTGCCCGATTGGTTTTGTTCATATTCAGTTTTATCCAGGCTTTATCGGTTTTATCCATTTTATGTTAGTTAAGAGATAACTGGTGCTGCCTTATCTGCTTTACTTACCTGCTCCTGTATGCTTATGCTCACGACACAGTTTTCAATACATGCTCTTTGACTTGGATTTAGCGATACACATCTTATTATCCCTACACGCCACTTGGCACTCATCTTACCACTCGTTGGGTAGCTTTCTGACTCCCCTAGACCTTCATATCCAGATCTCCGAGCTTAGACAAACGTGGATCCTTCTGCTGAGGATCAAGCTTACTTTGCAGAGCAGGCAGACCAGCTGTGGCTCCAGTCCCCTCTTTTGTTTCCCCCTGGTTGGCTTGTGGCATTTTCTTGTAGCTCATAAGTAACTTTTATTACGTTCATATTTTAAGTCTTACTTCTATATTTCCTAATGATGTAATATTAGTGTAATATTTGATCATACTCAGTGATAACTATGTACTTGTACAATTATATTGGAATGTATATTACTCTCATGCTTTCGTATTATGATTCTTATCTGTAATGATGCTTAGCATATATGTGTGTGTGTGAGGGTATTTCTAACCTATATATATACGTCATAGTAACATGTCCATACCCGCGAGATCGGGGCATTACAATCTACCTACATCTTGGAGTCTTGGTGCGTACCTATATTAAGCAATAAATTTGTTGATTTTGGTACCCAAACTATCTTAGGTCCTATAGTGCTAGTTTTTCGAACCTAAATGTGATCATTTGAAGCATTTATGTGATCATAACAAAACTTGACCAAGTGACCTTTTCGGTCACAATAGGTGCATGTATACACCTTTCCATACATAAATGCATGATGTGTATGTACATGATGAGCATGTGATGAAAAACACCTAGAGGGGGGGTGAATAGGTGTAAGTGCTAATCTAGAAACTAAGTGCGCTAAATGTGGAAGCTAATGCAAATTATTGCAACACACTTAATACAACTCACAAGTGTAGCCGAATTCCCCGCGAAGGGCTCTGGACTAACTCCTCTTGATTCCCCTTGAATGGGTTCAGGTGCTATGTGAAGCTCTTGTGGTTAAGTATAAGTGAGGCTCACACACAAGCAATCCAAGCATATAATGAATAAGCAATATGAATCAATGCAAAGACAATACAAGCAAATAGATATGTATGATATGAATGATGCTATGCACAAATAAATGAGAGAGAGAGAGAGTTGAGAGACAAGTGGATCAAACGCTAACAACAAGATATGTTTCGAGGTTCGAGCACCCAGCTCTACATCCCTGCCTACACCACCGTGTAGGATTTCCAATCCACTATAACGTCCACCAAGGACTCCCACCGAGGGAACCTTCACCGAGAAGGATTTTTACAACAAGGGAGTACCGAACTCCTCTCTCAAACACCGCCTCACAACTGAGAGGTAGGCCCGTAGCCAAACAACAACCAACGCCTCTACCGAAGAGGGTTACAAACCAATCACCCGATCACCTCTACCAAAGAGGGATGCAAAAAGAACAAGGGTGTTTACAACAAGTGGTTTCTTTCAACCACAAACAATCTCTCTTTCTTTTCTCTTTTCCACAAAACAAGATCCTAATAGATTAGGATAGAAGATAAGCTCAAGTGTGAAAACTAGGTGTTTGGAAAACAAGCAACAAAGAAAAATCCTTGGGAAAACACTTGCAATATGATAGAAATGAAGATCTAAAGCAATATCCCAAAAACCTATTTTTTTCTTTGAATTTTCCAAACCCTTGAAAACAATAAAGATGGAAACTTTTAAGCTTTAAAACTCTTTGAAAACTTCTTTAAAACACCAAGAATGGAGAGAAATTTTAGCTCATCAAAACTTAGCCAAAATCCCAAATGAATGGGGTTTATATAGGCCAAACAGAAAACTAGCCGTTAGGCTGATGTGGCAGCCTGACAGGCTACCGGTCGACCGGCCCGGTCGACCGCCAACGGTCAAAAATGTGACCGTTGGGCAAACACGGTCGACCGGCACGGTCGACCCAAACAAACAGAGAGCACTGCTCTCAGACCCGGTCGACCCTGACGGTCGACCGTCCCAGTGTCTGCCAAACATGCACAGATCTGTGCACGTCGGTCGACCGTCCCGGTCGACCAACTTCATCCCAAGTCGACTAAGTCAGTTGACTAGTCGACTGGTTGAAGCCTGGAACAGAAATCTGGGTCAGAAAAACAGTTTAAAAATATTTTGAAAAAATCTTTTAAGTCTTCTAAAAATCCACAAAACTTGTTTTAACATTTTATATTGAAACACAAAGAAGTGATAAAAATTTCAAGACATATATCAATCATATCAATTCATTTTTGAGTCTTGCAAATTTTATCAAAACCAACACTTGTATTTTTATCAAACTTAGATTTTTCCAAAACATGAATAGGATAGTCAAAATAAGTTTGTATAAGAAGTTAAGCATGTATGTATATCTAGAACATATCTAATATACATAAGAACTATTTAAACTTGTTTTGATCTACTATTCATGAAAATCAAAACCAAAACATAAAACGTGTGTGTTTGTGCACTTGAGCATATCAACTATACTAAGCTTTACAAATGGATCTAAAACACACTATCTAAACTATGGATACCTAAGTCTTCTTGATGATCTTCATCTTCAAGGTGACTCGATCCACAAACACCGTGATACATGAGCTAGACAAGATATGATCTTGATGCTTTGGCCCTGGAATCACCATGAAAAGCTTCTAAACTCCTTGTTGAAGCTAATCATCAACTAATATCTTGTTAACTGATCTAGAACTAAAATCACAAGATTATTAGTAAATATAACTACATGAGTTGATGATGAGGGTGGAAGGCCTTTGGGCCAACATGTGACACTTGAGTATCTTTAGTGTGTGTGACATGATGTGAATGAGATCGTGTGTGAGCATGTGAAATATGTGAAACATGAGGTTTCCTTTGAATTTGTCTCTTTGAAAACATAGCCTCTAATCTAGCTTTATCAAACTCACACATTTTCAAAATATTGCTTAAAGTATTAATTTTGTTTTTCAATGTTGAAATCTAATTTTCATCAATTATTGAAAATTTAGCCTTACATGAAACTTTGTGAGCATCAAAATCTTTTTGTGTGTTTTAAAGTGTGGATGATTAAACTTCTTTTTCTTTTCAAAGTACAACTATTTGATTTTGGAGCAGTTCATTTTTCTTTTTCATCTAAATATTTCTTTTTGAGAAAATCATAGTTGTTAGACAACTCTTCAAATGCTTCACCCAACTCATTTATAAAAAGTTCACATTCATCAAGATGAGATTCGAACATTACCTTGGGTGTGTTCTTATTTGCCAAGAAATGCATATGAGCTGTGTCAACCTTCTTTGCGGATTCGCTCTCTGAGTCCCATGTTACCTTTAAAGCTTTGTTCTTATATAGTTTCTTGAAGGTTGTGGGCTTGACTTTGTTCTCTGGGCATTCGGCAATAACATGTTAGGGTTTCTGATAATTGTAGCACATAATTCTCTTGTCCTCCTTGCCATGTAATTTTCTCCGATTGTTAAATTTTGTCTTGTTGTACATCATCCTTAGATTCTTAATAAGAAGTGAAAGGTCTTTGTCATCTTCTTCTTCTTCTTCATCTTCATCGGAAATGGTAGGAGTGGACTTGAAGGCTAGCATCTTCTTCTTCTGTGGAGCCTTCTCTTCTCTTTCTTTCCTCTCCATCTTATGGGTCTTCAGATTGCCAATAAGGTCTATGAGCTCCATCTCTTCTTTGTCATTGAGCTCCTTCAAAGTTGTAGCTTCCACTTCCCATGATGGTGGAAGAGCTCAGATGACTTTCCTTTCGGTCATTATCAATTCCATCACCTAAAAAAGCAAGACCATTGGTGATTTTAGTAAATTTAGTAATCATGTCATCAATTGATTCTTCTTCATTCATAACAAAATTTTCATATTGGGAATACAAGAGGTCAATCTTAGCTCTCTTGACTTGTGATGTCCCTTCATGTATGATAACTAAGTGTGACCAAATCTTATGGGCAGATTTGTAATGAATAACTCAAGCAATATCATCATCATTCAAAACTTGAAGCAATGCATAGTAGGCTTTTGCATTGGCATCAAATTTCTTGGTGGCAATTTCAGACGGTGTGTCCTCATCACCGTTGGGTACACTAAAAGGTTTAGTAGCCTTTGCAACCCGGCTTCCTAAGGATTGCAAAAAAATAGTCATCTTAAATTTTCATATGGGAAAGTTAAGGCCATCAAACTTGGTGGACTCTTGATTCCTTCAGCCATGAAACAGTGTAGTGAACAAGTAAATAAGTGATTAGCTAGTGAATCTCTCTAAGGTGATTAAACTATAAACTAGAGTACAAGGTTTTGATACCAATTGAAAGTATACCTAGAGGGAGGTGAATAGGTGTAATGCTAATCTTAGGGTAAAAAATGTGAAAATGCAAAATGATGCAAACGGTCAAGTAAAATCAAGATGTGAAGCCAGATTCCCTATGAAGGGCTCTAGAACTTCTCCTCTATATTTCTCTAGACAATGAGTTGAGGTGTCAATTGCCTTCTTGATTTAGAGAGTGAAAACCAACAAGAATGAATGATGCTAGATATGAATAGCAAGTGAAATAAAAACAAAAACATGAGTGCAAGCAATTAAAATAGAGTAAGAGCAAGAGAAAAAGAAATCGCAAATGCAAAAGATCTGTTTCGAGGTTCGAGCACCAAGCTCTACGTCTCGCTTTCACCGCATGAGAGATTTTACTATCCACTAAGGATCTTTCCATAAAGGAGCCTTACGAAGAAACTACAAGATTTACACAAGACAGAAGTACACAACTCTAACTCTCAATCCTCTACACAAGAGGCATACAAAGTCAATAAGGTTTACAAGCTCTTGGTGACCACAAAGATCACAAACAATTTCTTTTACAACTTTCTATAGTATTTGATGTGAGATGAAGCTCAAGAAGTTTGTGAAAGAGAAAATCAGTTGAAATGAATCAATATAAGAGCTAAAAACTTATAGAAATTGATTTTAAAATGAGAGCACATGAAGCAAGAAAACATGAAATCTTTTCTTTTGAATAAACTTGATTTTTCAAATATTTTTCAAAAACTAAATTTTAGTAATCCTCTATAAATGAACCCTATATATAGGCAAATGATTAAACACAGTTGGGAGAGCCTATCAGGTCATTAAGACAGAGATTAGACCCAAAGAGCAAATATACCCATTGAGAAAAAAGTTAAAGAAACAGTTTTTCAAAAACTAGTCGTTACTGTAGCTGTGCCCGAACATCGGTCGACCGCCCGGTCGACCGGTAGTTCAATTAGATTGAACTAACCGTTGGCGTCTGTCGATCGAGTTCAACTGAGACTAGCTAGTGCCAGTCAATCGATTGCTCGGTCAACCGCTAGGTCTATCGATCGACCACCTGGTCTCCCGACAAATGTGCACGGCATGTACAGGCTGAGGTCAAAGTAACCCCGTGGTTCGGTTGACCGCTTGATCGACCGACCAAGCCTGAAAAATCATTTTTTGGCAAAAATGATTATAAGCTAATTTTAAAATATTTTATACGAGTTATAAAAAATAATTTGGTAATACATAGGCTTCAGGGTTCATGATAGAAATAGGATATATAATCTTTGGAAAATCATGGAACATGCATCAAACGCAGAATCTTGTAAAATACCAATATGAGAAACAAAAAGATCTTAAAACTCGTATTTTGAAAACTTAAATTTTGTGTGTATGTCTGACTTCTTGAGCATCAAATCTACATACTATACTTTAAACATATTATTTTCTTATATAGGTGCTAAGTCTTCAAGTAATCTTCTAGTGGGCTTCTCCAAAAGGTGAATCTTAATTTTCCTAGCTTGAATCCCATCCTTGAGTTAGCTTGAGACTTCAATATTCCTTTTGAATAAGAAGCACTTTGAATCTTCTTGAACTCTGAAGAATACCTAAACACTTGAACATGATTAGTACTAAATAACTACATAGGTTTTGTTATCATCAAAACATGTGATTACAACATTGGGCCAACTGTTTCCACATGGAGCGGTAGAGATATGCAACACTAAGAATAGTAATGAATTTAGGGTTAACGGTCAACGTTTGAAACCGTTCTTGGAATAAGTACCAGAAGCATAAACAACCTTGGCTTTTTGACCCAACATATCGGTAACACTACCTCCTTTTCATTTCATTTCATGCATATATATATGTATATATATGTATACATACACATTGGTATCAATGCATGAGATAAGTGTGGGGGAGATACACTAACGTTTAACATCTAACGTCTAATATATTTCTTTTACTAACATTTAATAACTAACATTTAACTTAAAAACAAAAAAATTTTGTGCAAAATGTATAACTAATCTTTAAAGAAATAAGAATCAACAATGCTTGAAATTTTTATAGTAAGATCAATTTGAAAGAAACTATAATGTTTGACTTAGAGATAAAAAGTTTGAGAAATGAATACCATCTAGAATTTGTTGACATGATTATGCATCCTATATACACAAACACATTAGTTTTATGCTTGGGATGATGATGATAGCTTAGACAGTTTTGAATATATATATATATATAGAGAGAGAGAGAGAGAGAGAGGAGAGAGAGAGAGAGACTTGTGTCCTTCCAAAAAGATTTGAGCATGAATCCTTCCAACTCAATTACAACCCTCTAATATTCGAATATAAGATCCACTCCAATGAATTTGAACTATATTATTTCAAGTATTTATAAATCAAAAAAAAGTGTTATGAATACATTTTGTCCATCCATGAATTGACGCAAACTGAACTGCCAGAAGTAGTGAGTTGGTTAAATTTATATCTTTAGACATACAAATTCTCGATCTGGCCATTTTATTATGATCTCAATATTTAAAAACCCCTACAAACTAATTTTTGTTAGTTTTCAACTGTTCTACACCATTAAACTAACCAACTCACTATTTAGACCGTCTGTTTTTTCCCTATTTGATGCATGGGCAAAAAGTATTCAAAACACTTGATTTTTGTTTATAGATACTTGAAATAATATAGATCATTTTCAACAGAGTGGATCTTGTATTCGAATGTCGTATGTTGGTATTTGAGTGGGAAGGATTCGGCCTCAAATCCTTTTGGAAGGACACAATACTATATCTCTCTCTCTCTCTCTCTCTCTCTCTCTCTCTATATATATATATATATATATATATATATATATATATATATATATATATATATATGAAAAATAAATAAATCTAATTATCATCTAAGCGCTTTGGCTTAAGCAAGCCTTAGCATTTACGTGAAAGGTAATTAGGTAAGTTTGAAAAAAAAAAAAAGAAAAGATATATATAAATATAATATATGATTAGCACATCTAATAATCAATTAGTTAAGTATTAGGGCCTCAAGAATTCATGATATTTGCACAAAAGAAAATTAGACGAGTTTGATATATATATATATATATATATATATATATATATATATATATATATATATATATATATATATATATATATATATATGTATGTATGTATGTATGTATGTATGTATGTATGTATATAAAGAAGAAGTGCTTAAAGGGCGTGGTAATACTTCAAGCTTCTTTAAAAAGGGTATAAATATATATTTAAAAAAGGTGAAGTTAAATCAAATATTCCCAAGCTAAAACTCACTTATATAAAGATGCATACGATTGAAAGACTTAGGAAAGATTGGTGTGGAAATATTGAATTTAAATCTCTAAAGAAAAATGATTAGATTTTTTAATTTTCTGATTGAACTTGATTATACTTAAACTTGTTGGAAACTTATGCATTTAACTGTTAATGACTACTTGTTGTGAAATAAAAATAATAATAATAACATTTTTTTATCCTTATTTTTGGTTATCCATTTTATCTTTGGCTTTTCTTACCTATTATTTCATTCACCAGATTTTATGGGTATAATTCAATTAAACCCTCATGAGACAAAACTCATCCTCTAAGGGTAACCTAGAGATTTAACGGCTTGTTACACCTGCTAAGTGCAACCATGATTCCTATGAAAGTGAGTTATGTTAGTCTACATTTTATTTTTCTTAGTTTTGCCTGTTGACAATCAAAAGTTAGGTGTGGGAGTGTGATTACATTTCATATTTGCATATTTATTGTCACATTTGCACATTTATATTGATTATTCTCTATTTTTTTGGGTACTTAATTCTCATTTGTTTATGGTGTGTAGATATTTAAAAAAGAAGATAACGGTAGAAGAAGCTTCTACATTATCCACTTATCCTAGCTAAATTTAGATTTCAAATTAAATCAATTGGAAATAAAGATGAGGAGAAAGATAGAAGAGATAATCCCTATCCTAATTCAGAGATAAAGAAGATAATCAGTTCAAATCAGGTTGCTTGAACTCCAAGTCAAAGATAAAGGGGGAGAATTTAAATTTAAACTCAAATTTTGGGATAACTAGTTTCCTAAGTTATCTAGGAAAGGAGATTATTTTAAAATTCAGAGTTCAAACAAATATTCTAATAATATATCTCCAAATGGACGGATGAGAAGAAGCCAGAGCCCAAAACGTAATCTAGACATCCAGAATTTGTCGCGTTTTCTCAGAAAAAGTCATGAAAACGCGTCTCTCCTTTGGCGGTTGGCGTGGTGGTTGGGTGTGTGTGTTTGACTGGGATCCTACTTCATATTTTTCCTATAAATAGCACATCAGAGGCAGTAGCAGAGGGTATCTCAGAGATCTCAACTTAGACTTTCTTTAGTTTTTTCTATTTTCTGAATTTAGCTTTCTAATTCTAGGATTTTATCGGGAGATTTTGTGAAGAAGAAGGAGATCTTGTAATTGGAAGTGACAAATCAGTACAAAGGTTTCATTATTTTTCTCTCATCTCTTTTACTTTCTTTACTTGCTTTCTTTTAATTCATGCAGTTTTCTTATTTCAAAACCATGCCTTATTTTTATTCCACCTGAGTAACTAAATTTACCTTCATAGTTTGTTAATCTCTCCACCACTACTTTTAGTTTTATGACTGCTTAAATTGATTGAATCCATGCATGCTTATAAGCCTAGAACTAAGTAATCTTCTTGCAGACTTATGATGATCAAAAGTAAACTTTATTCTTATTAATACAAGTTAATAGTTTTTCTTATTTTATACTTAGATCGCTTTAATAGCCTAATGTTAGATCTAAACAATTTTTCTTAGGTTATGCTTAGAAAGCTTTGATAATTTAATGTTTAAATTTAGCTAGTGTGTTTCAATTAGGGTAAGCTTTTCATCTTATATTTCTTACTTGAAGTAGATTTTTCTAGGAATACTTTTGTGATTCCGGACAATGTTTAGTTTTCATGAACTAGTAAGTTAGTGATCTAGAAGATTAGTAGACTATGATCTCTTCTCCTAAATTAAAACAAAACCAATCTCTTTTCAAATAATTCTTTCTTCCAAGAACAAAATTGTGTCGAAACACTTCTATTGCATTCCTTCTTGTGGATTCGACCGGCTTAGCCACTTGCTATAGCGGATATACTATGAAAGGCAGAGACTCGACCGACATTCAGATAACATCCTTCTAATTTTAACCTATCTTTGTTTTACGTCAATCACTACACTCAAATTGTTAGATGAAAAATGGAGCAATGCAAACACTAGAGAATTTATGTGGCCCGCAGAAAAAAACTACAGAGTAAAGAAAGAGATTCTGCTAAACCAAAGTGATTACAAGGAGTTCTCAGCACTCTGTTAAAAATCACCTAAAGGGGCGAAATAGGTGATAATGCTAATAAAATATGGAATGCAACAATTTAAGCAAACAATCCAAATAGTAAACTCAAAGAAAGAAATGAAGTCAGATTCCCAATTAAAGGCTCTAGAACTTCTCCTCTTAATTTCTATAAATAAGAGTTGAGGTGTACAATGCCTTCTTACTTATATGAGAAAATCAACAACAAAAAAGTAATAGATATAGAGATATAAAGCAATTAACACAATATGATTGCAAAAATGTAAAGAGCAAGTATAAGTACAAATAGAACACTAAAATTAGAAGCAAGAGTGAGAAATAAGGCAATAACAAATACAAGAAGTTTATTTCGAGGTTCGAGTAACTTGCTTTACGTTCCTACCTTCACCGCGTGAAGTAATTCCACTATCCACAAAGGATCACTATAAAGGTACCATAACTATAAGGTCTACACAAGACCTGGAGTATACAACTCTAATCTTCTAACCTCTACACAAGAGGTAGCACTAAACCAATGAAATTTACAATCACTTAGTGACTACAAAGATCAAAAAACTTTCCTCAATACAACTTCCTATAGAGTAGAGTAAAGAATTGAAACTCAAGAAGTTTGTGATAGAAAAATAAATGAGAAATAAGTCTTTGAAAGCTTAAGAACTTGTAGAAAATGATTAGAAATGAAAGCTCTCTTAGAAACTTTGAACTTTGAAAATTTTCTAGTAATTTTTCAAACAATTTTCTTGAATTTTCTTATATTTTCTTATATCTAATTCTCTATAAATGAACCCCACTTATGAAAGAGAGAAAATATCATTAAAGAGCTAAACTAGCCATTAAAACACTGATAAAGTCCTCATAAAGTGAAATATACCTATTTGGAAATAAGTCAAAATGGTTTGAAATAAACAAGCTCGTTTATTTGAAATTTAGCCAAAATGCATAATAGGGTTGTTGATAGTCCTATTGGGCTCTCGATAGCTCAGTGTGCAATGGTCATATTTTTAGCCATTGTAGAGCTCACCTATTGACAACCTAATAGGCTTATCGACAACCGACTGATACAACACAGTATGAGCCTTCGACAATTGAAGAGAATTGTCGACAGCATCTCCAAAATACTGAAAATTGAACTCTCTGTAAACCCCTATCGACAGCCTTCTCTAAGGGTCTGTAGCAGTTTTATTGAGCTGTCTATAGGAGAGTAAAAAAAACTTAAGTTTTTTTGAAATATATTTTTAAACAATTTTTGTATAAATATATTAAAGGATATCTTGTGCATGTGTGTATGATTCTTGAGCTTCCAGTCTAGTACTCTACACTTAAACATACTAAATTCTTACAAAAGTTTAAACTATCTTCAAGTCTTCTTCCAGTGGGTTTCTCTTAAAATTTCAAGTTTTGACTTTCCGAACTTGAATCCTATGCTTGAATCAACTTGAGTGCTTTAATACCTTCCTTTTGAAGAATAATGAAATGAAATCATAAATCTTGAAACCTATAAACTCAAAAACACATAAACTTGATTAGTACCTCATAACCACATGAGTCGTATAATCATTAAAACAAAATCGGTGATTGTACCCTTGGGCTAACAATCTCCCTTTTTTTTATGATGACAAAATGCATGTGTTATGTAAAACATATAAATTGAAGAGCTTGGAAAAGCTCTCCCTCAAATTATGCTTATATCTCAATTTTCATGAATTATGACTAAAAATATAGCAATAACAAGAAGTCATATGTCCAAGCTCATCAATTTATATGTTTTACATAACACATGTATTTTGTCATTATCAAAAAGGAAGATTATTGGCCCAAGGGTACAATCACCGGTTTTGTTTTAATGATTACAAGACTCATGTGGTTATGAAGTACTAATCAAGTTCATGTGTTTTTGAATTTACAAGTTTTAAGATTTATGATTTCATTTCATTATTCCTCAAAAGGAAAGTATTGAAGCACTCAAGTTGATTCAAGCATAGGATTCAAGTTCGAAAAGTCAAAACGTGGAATTTTCAGAGAAACCCACTGGAAGAAGACTTGAAGATAGTTTAAACTTTTGTAAGAATTTAGCATGTTTAAGTGTAGAGTACTAGATTGGAAGCTCAAGATTCAAACACACATGCACAAGAATCCATTAATATACTTATGCAAAAATTGTTTAAAAATATGTTTCAAAAAAACTTAAGTTTTTTTACTCTCCTGTAGACAGCTCAATAAAGCTGTCGACAGATCCTTAGAGAAGGTTGCCGACAGGGGTTTACAGAGAGTTCAATTTTCAATATTTAGAGCTGCTTTGACAGCTCTCATCAGTTGTCGAAGGCTGATATTGTATTGCATCAATCGGTTGTCGACATGCCTATTGGCAATTTAGAACATTATGCATAAATAGTGCTAACCTCTGTCTATGCCTCCAACCACCAATTTAAGTATGCAATAAAGGATAAGATACCAATAATTAAATATATTTAACATTGCATGCAACATGAGAATTGATAAGAGGTAATTGCATATCAATCTCAAGAAAATAACTTAAAATTCTTCTCTTCCTTTTTGTCATATCATCAAAAAGAAAAGGGATAACAATCACTAAAATTCAAATACCAATTTAAAGACAATCTCCAAGACCAATTTAAGATACTAATTGAAAATGAAATATCAAAACACAAATGATGAGTAATACCATTGAAGCTTGAGGCATAAAACTCATATATCCATCATACATACATTTAATTCACAACAAATGAAAAAAATCTATGATAATCAAGTAGTTTTATAAAAATATCATTCAGTTAAAAATCAGTAGAAACATAATAAATTTCAATATCACCTTTCTCATAATGATCTCTAAGAAAGTGATATCTAATCTCTATGTACTTGGTCTTACTATACTGATTTGCATTCTTGATTATATGAATTTTGAAACTACACCTATAGGGAGGTGTATGGTGTAATGCTAATTTAATGGGAAACAATGGAGAGCATAAAATGAATGATGCAAATGATCAACTCAAAATAAGGAGTGAAGCCGGATTCCCTTTGAAAGGCTTTAGAACTTCTCCTCTATATTCCTCTATATTAGGAATTGAGGTGCTTAATTGCTTTCTTGTTGAGATAAGTGAAACCGACAAATAAGAACGATGTATATTATGCAAGCAATGAATAGCTAATGTAAGGGAAGTAAAAACACAAGTGCAAGAAATAATAATAGAGTAATAGCAAGAGAAAAAGTAATCATAAATACAAGAGATTCGTTTCGATGTTCAAGTATAAAGCTCTACGTTCTCACCTTCACCGCGTGAAGAATTTCACTATCTACTAAGGATCTTTCCACAAAGGAGCTTCCACATAAGAACCTCAATAGTCTACATAAGACCAGAGTACACAACTCCAACTCCCAATTCTCTACACAAGAGGTAGCACAAAGCCAATGAGGTTTACAAGCTCTTGAAAAGAACAAATATCACAAACACTCTCTTTTATAACTTCCTATATTATAGAATAGGGAGTGAAATTCAAGAAGTTTGTGAGAGAGAAACTTCAATTGAAATGAATGAATTTAAATGCTGAAAACTTACAGAAATTGGTTTGAAAATGAGAGCACTTAAAGAAAGAAAATTAGAAAATTTTCTCTTTTGAATAAACCAAAATTTTCAAGTATTTTTCTAAAAATAATATTAAAAACCTTATCTAAGCCTCTCCCAATGAGCTATATATATAGGCAAGTGATAAACACTATTAGAAGAGCCTATTAGGTCATTAGGAGAAAGATTAAGCCCGTAAGGGGCAAAAATATTTGTTGGAGAATATGTTAAAAATCTCAGATTTTGAAAGCTAGTCTTTACTGCAGCTCTGCTAGAATATTGGTTGATCGGTCAGTCTACCGACTGGTCAAACTTTGAACTAGCTGTCAGGAATTGGTCGACCATCCGGTCGGCCAAGCCAAACCAAGATTAGGGTGTGACAGTTGGTCGACCGCCCGGTCGATCGCTAGGTTTGCTAGTCGACCGGTCGTCGTCCGACAAATGTGCACAACATGCACAAGCAGTCACCCAAAATCAACCACGAGGACCGGTCAATCGCAAAGTCAATCGACTTGGCCTAAAACACATTTTTAGATAATTTTTAAAATAAAACTCATTTATAAATATTTTGTATTAGTTTAAAAAGTGTTTTTGCAATTTATAAGCTATGAAATACATAATACAAGCAGGATATATAAATTTCTAAAAATATGAGACATGTATTAACCATAAATCTTTGTCAAATACCCAAACAGAAAAACTATAAAAACTTGTATTTGAAAACTTGAATTATTGTGTGTGACTTCTTGAGCATCAATTCTACATTTTATACTTTAACAAACTATTTTCTTACATAGGATCAATATGTCTTCAAGCAATCTTCAAGTGGGCTCTTTCAAAATGTCAATCTTAATTGTCCAAGCTTGAATCCCATGTTTGAGTAAACTTGAGACTTCAAAACCTTTTTTTTGAGGAAGAAACAGTTTAAATCCTCTTGAACCCTGAAAAGTACTGAACACTTGTACTTGATTAGTACCGAATAATTTTATATGGTTTATAACCATCAAAACAAAACCGGTGGGTGTACTCTTGGGCCAACAATCTCTCCCTTTTTGATGATGACGAAACACATAAGTTATTCAAGTTAAAACAAATATAAGAAGCTTGAAAAGCTCCCCCTAAAATCATGCTTATCTATCAAGATTAATGAATCACGAATATATGATATGCCAATTGAAAAATTAACCAATGTCTATATTTAATAAAATGATCAATGATGAATCAATATGCATAAACTTGCCATCCTCATTCTATACCTCCTTCCACAAAAAAACATTATGTAATGAATAATAGATCAATGCATTGCATACAAACATGGAATAAGTAAATATATAAGATAAAAGCTAATTATACCAAAGCATGCTAATTTTTCAAAAACTATTTTAAAGAAAGATTCTACAAGCTTTATATAAAAAATATTAATAGATTAACAGATCATGTAAATATAATGCTTCTCCCTTTTTTTAATACTTCCTTTTATAAATACTTCTCCCTCTTTTATAATACTTCTCCCCCTTTTTGTCATGCATCAAAAAGAGGAGTAAAATAAGAGACCAAGCTTTAAACAAACACGAGTACTAATGTGAGAAGGAAACTATGTAAAAAAACATGGAACCCAATTTTGAGAAACACTAATGAAAATTTTCAAGAATTCATAATGCAAACATTCAATTCACCATAAATGAATAAATTTTTTTTTAATCAAATGGCTTAGTAAAAATGTCCACTAGTTGAAAATTGGTAGAAACACAATCAATTTCAATATCTACTTTCTAAACTGATCTCTATGAAAGTGATACCGATTTTCTATGTGATTGCTATGTTGATTTATATTCTTGGTCATATGAATGGTGCTAGTATTATCACAAAGTATTTTGATATAATCTGAAATCACCTAGAGGGGGGGGTGAATAGGTGATAATGCTAATCTAGTGTAGCTTAATGAGGAATTTAAAAACTAACTGCAATTAGCAAGAGATGCACACTCAAACAAGCCAAGCAAATAATTATGAATGAACAATATGAATTGAAGCAAGGCACAAAGTAAAGAGAGAGAGAGAGAGATAGAGTAAGAGTCAAGGGATCAAGCGCAAAAAACAAGATATGTTTTGAGGTTCGAGCACCCAGCTCTACATCCCCGCCTTCACACAGAAGGATTTCAACTCCACTAGCTTGTCCACAAAGGACTCCCACAAAGGGAACCTCCACCGAGGATTTGGGGCAATAACAATTACAAGGAGTACCCAACTCCTCTCTTTACAAACACAACCTCCTCCTTGAGGCACAACACCAAGCCAACAAACAATCACCTCACAACTTGAGGGATTAGCACAAAGCTACACAAGGATCTGTTGGCCCAAAGGCCATTAGCCCAATATCTCGATGTATATTTTGATGATAACAAACCATATTTAGTTATGTATTTAACAATTTTGTTTAAAAGGATTTCAGGTTATAGAACAAGTTGATTTGACGGCTCCACGATCAAGACTCACAAGTTTGGACGCCGCTAAAGATTTGTATTCCCAAGCCAAGCACGGTAGAAAGCTTCGGGATCAAGACTTTGAAGAAAAGACCAAGATTTGTATTTTACTTTTCTTTTAGACATTTTGTCAAAACCTAGATGTTAGAAGTAGATTATTTGGGATTGTCACTCACACACACTTAGTTTGCTTCAAGGCTTCAAAAGAATTTTCAATTCAGTATTTTCAACATAGTTTGAGAAAAATCATGTTTTGGAAAATTAGTTTTAGGAATACCAAGTTTTGAAAAACGATTGTTGGAAAAACAAGTTTTTATTAAAAAGGATTTTTATCAAAAAGATAGAACATGTTTGAGTATTGATCTATGATCATACTCTTAGATTTATTAGGTCTAGCACCTCATTTATAATATCCTTAAACCATAAGACCAAAACCAAATTCCTTTTCCTAGTTTCTGCAGAATCTATTTTAACAGATCTGACAGAGGCCGGTCGACCGCTCGGGTCGACCGACGTGCACAACTGTGCATGTGTGCACGTCGGCCGACCGCTCGGGTCGACCGAGCACTTGACAGTGCTCTCTGTTTGTTTGGGTCGACCGGGGCGGTTGACCGATGTCCCCCAACGGTCAGAAATATGACCGTTGACGGTCGACCGACCCGGTCGACCGCTAGTTGTCAGAAATTCTTACAGACTCCAACAGCTCTATTTTCTGACAGATTTTTGTTGGGATCTCACCCTAACGGATTTTTCTAGCTGTTAACTTGTCTTTTCATCCCCTATAAATAGGTGGTCATTTCAACATGATAAGACAACAATTTTACAAGATATTTTCATAAGATTTTCAAGTCTTCTTTTGAGAAAAGATTTCCATCAAAGCCAAAATTTCCAAACACCTTCTTGAAGCTTATTCCTCTACTTCACTCTAGACTTTTGCACTTCACAATCCCAAGTTCTACTTCTACATATTGGTTATAGGATTGTGCTAAGTGAGCGTTTTGTGATCAAGTGTGATCAACCTTCTTCTTGAGCGAAGTTGTAGAGGCATCGGCCTCAAGCGAGCTAGTGTGCTCCGGTGGTGTTGCGGCATCACGAGATATTGGACAAGTGTGTCCTTATATTGGCGATCCAGTGGGATCAACAATAGTGGAATCCTTCAAGTGTGAAGGCGGGGACGTAGAGCGCGGCTCGAACCTCGGAAACATATCCTCGTGTTTGCGTTTGCTCAATTTTCTCTAAACTCTAACTCTATTTAATTCTTGCACTATTTATTGTCTTTTACATTGCAAGTCTTTTTAATTGAGATAATTGTTAAGTAGAATTTTAATTCCGCATTATTGCCATATTTCATATAGTCATCACTTATTCACCCCCCTCTAGGTGATTTCAATTGGTATCAGAGCATAACCCTACTATTTGGTTTAACCACCTTAGGGAGATCCTTATATTTGGCTATATCTTTTTGTGCATTTATATTTGTTGTGCATTCTTCATTTGTTTTCATGGCATCCATTGATTTTTCTAACATCAAGTCCCCACCCAAATTTGATGGCTTGAACTTTCCCATTTGGAAAGTCAAGATGAACCTATTCCTTAAGTCCCTAGGAGTTAGGGTTGCTAGGGCCATAATAAAAGAATTTATAGAACCTCTCACCGATGAGAAAACATGGTCCGAGGACACCACCAAGGACTATGAAGCAAATGCTAGAGCCCAATATGCCTTGACCCAAGCTCTAAATGAGGATGACCTATCTCGCATCATTAATTGCAAATCCGCATTTGAAGTTTGGAACATTTTAATTGTGACTCATGAGGGAACGTCACAAGTCAAAAGATCTAAGATTGACTTGTTGCGTTCTCAATATGAGAATTTCTATATGTTTGATAATGAGAGCATTGATGATATGCTCACGCGTTTCACCAAGATTACTAATGCCTTATCTTCTTTAGGTAACGCAATTGACAATGACCAAAAGATAAGGAAGGTCATTAGAGCTCTTCCCAAAGCATGGGAAGTAAAGGCAACCACCCTCAAGGAGCTCAACGATAGGGAGGAGATGGACTTCTCCGGTTTCATCGGAAATCTCAAGACACATGAGATGGAGATGAAAGTAAGAGAAGAAAGGGAGGCGCCAAAGAAGAAAGCACTCGCCTTCAAAGCCACTCCAACCATTCATGAAGAGGATGACTCATCGGAAGATTGCGATGAGGACTTTGCCATGCTCATCCGGAAGGTGGGCAAAATGTTTTACAAGAAAAGAAAAGAGAAGAACCCGGTCCTTACTTCCATTGCAAGAAGATCGGACATCTTATTGCCGATTGCCCCGCACTCCAAGCAACCACTTCCAAGAATGTCCCAAAGAAGACAAGAGCAATGGGGGCCACGTGGGATGATACGGAGTCGGAATCCGAAGAGGAGATCGACACCGCCAACATGTGCTTCATGGCACATGGGGAGGATGCTTCAAAGGTATGCTTAGAAAACTCTATTGATGATGACGAGCTAACCATGGATGAACTTGCTAAATTTTTCGAAGAATTACAACATAGGTATGAGATTTCACAATCTCAAAATAAAAAATTGAAAAAGGAAAATGATTTACTGAAAAACAAATTTGATATTGTTGTAAAAGAGAAAAATGATTTATCTAATGCTTTTGAGAAAATGAAAATTGATTTTGAAAAATATAAAATATCTTGTAAAGGAAAAACCCCCATTTCAACTCTCAACAAAAATGAATATTTGGAAATTCAAAAACGTGTTGAAACTTTAGATAATACTTTAAAGAAGTGTGCTTTTGATTTAAATAAATTTGCTTCTAGGTTTCCCAAAGGAGTAACCCAAGGGAAACACACTCACCATAAACATGCACGGAAACATGAACACACACATAAGCATGCTTTTATGTATAGTAGTGGTAGGATTTATGTTTGCATGCATTGTGGCCGCAAAGGCCATTTAGAAAAATTTTGTTATGCTAAACATAATATACCAAGTAAACATGTTTGGGTTCGCCCCGGCACTAACCCTATAGGACCCAAGAAAACATGGGTACCAAAAGACCCACCAAACTTAAATGATACAGGTGGATCTTCATCCTCCAAGACTTAGGGGGAGGCGGTGCCCGGGTGGTGGATGCAACAATGCCTAACGAACACATCGTCGCTTGCATCGCTATCATGGAGGCACCTATTTTGGAGATTGCCCTCATTTGGTAACTTCTCCATTTAAAAGGTTTTAATTTTGGTTATATATACAAATGCATAGGATTGTTAGTTTACTTTTATGCTACATTGATATATGTTAGTGTAAACCTACACCTCTATCATGATTGTGTATATGCCTTGTTTTAATTTTATTATCTTGTTTTTTTATGCCACATATATTGAATGTCCACATGTCCAATTTTGAGCATATATATATATATATATATATATATATATATATATATATATATATATATATATATATATATATATATATATATATATATATATATATATATACACCTTTTGTAAAAACTAAAAATAAAATTTTTGTAAAAATTCATATTTAAAACAAATACATTAGAGATGGCAATTGCGCACCTCAACTCATATTTAGAGGAATCTGGAGGATGGAGTTCAGAACCCTTCACCGGGTATTCGGCTTCAACATCTCTAAATCTTTATTTTTATATAAAATAAAATTAAAATGTCTTTGTGAATTTTGTTAATATGATAACTATTAAAGCTTCTAAAAACATATTTTTAAATTTAGTATGTTTATTATGTCCAGCCTATTATTTGTTATTCATTTATTTAATTTTTTAAGGGCATTTGCTGCTGTCAGTTTTTGGGCAAGACCGGCCGACCGGCTCTGAGATCCGGTCGACCCGCCTTGCCTGGAAGGATGATTTTTTCTTTCTTTCCTGTTGCCGGCCGACCGCTACGGTCGATCGCTCTGATTGCAGAGCTCTCTGGAAATTTCGGCCGACCCGTGCGGTCGACCGCTTTTGACTGCAGAGCTCTCGGGTTTTCTGGGTCGACCGACCCGGTCGACCGTGGATCGGGATTCTGCCCCCAAACCGCCTTTTTTAAAGCCGTTTCCTCTCTCTCTCTCTCTCACTTTTTCAGCTGATCCCCTTTCCCCTCTTTCTCAAAAATTTGATTTTCCTCTCCCCACTCAAATCCACTCATAATCCGAGTTTTATTCTCTCTATTTTGCATTGGATCTTCATCTCCAAGCCTGTTCTCCGTCCAATTTCAAGGAATTTCAGATCTAGGGCTCTTGATCTCCTTTTTCAGGTAAAAATCCGATTTTTCTTGTGTATCTTGATCTCTAGTCTAGTATACTACAATCTATTGTCAAGATCTTTGTTTCCTTAGCTTCGTAGATCAAGCCCTAACTATTTTTTAACCTAAATCTCTCATTTTCACTAAAAATTCAACATGTCTAAGAGGTCTAGATCCGAAAAAGGGAAATCTGTTGTCCCTTTTTCATCAACCCCTAGACCTAAACGTCCTTTTATCAATGATCGTGCGGAAAGTAGATTTATCCTCCTTTCAAAGAGGAATATCATTTCTGGGAGATGTGTCACCCTCCAGGACTTTGAACATCTCAACATCCCCCACATTTTGAGAACTAACTCTCTAGACTAATTCATGGTCATAAGAGAACCAGTTTACACTTCCCTGGTGCCTTACTTTTATTCCAATTTTGCTTTTGAGGGAAATCGTGCTAGATCCAGAGTTCTAGGGAGAAACATCGATATCTCCCTAGATCAATTTGCTGATTTATTGCATCTCTCCTCTGGAGGAGTTGATGTTCACTCTTTTGATCTTCAAGATTTTGAGTATCCGGCCGGTGAGTCTGTGCTCACCGCGTCTACCTTGATTCACGGGGATGACAACCCCAGTTTGGTTGGGAATGAGGAGGTGAACAAGTTCACGTTCACCGCCCAAGTCTTAGCTAAATTTATCTTCTATAATATTTTACCCAAGTCAGGGGAGTATAGCAATGCTAGGGGTCCAGTTCCATAGATAGTCTATTGCCTTCTCAAAGGCATTAAGATTAACTTTCCCCATTTCATAGCTTCTCACATGGCGTCTGATCAAATCCGCATGCCCGGTAGGCACTTGCCTTATGGGATGCTCATCACTCATCTTCTTACACAACTAGGATTTGATCTTTCCTCTGAGTCTCCTTCTGAACCCTCTGTGAACCTGGATAGCACCCTTCTTAAGAGGATGCAGGCTCAGATGCGTCGTGTCGCTCATGAGCAGCCTCCTCTTGTTCCTGCTCCAGGGTCATCATCTGCCCCAGGGTCCTCTTCTGCCCCAGGGATTTTCTCTGCTCCTGGGCCTTCCATGTCTCCTGATTTCCAGTCTTTCATCTCTTCTGAGTTTCGCTCTCAGATCCAGGAGCACCAGTCTTAGATCGAGCAGCAAGATGCAGCTTTTCGCGTGGAGATAGACTCGCGCTTTCAGGGCATTCGCAATGATATGTCTTACTTTGCTGACTCCATGAGATTCATGGACTCGCAATTTGAGGCACTCTTTGTGAAGCTTAACATGCTTGGTCCTGATCCCACATCTTTTGCCCGACCACTTCCATCCTCCGGCCCTCCATTTCCTGCCAGGGCTCCTTCTGCTGTTTCACCACCTCAGCCAGGTGTTGCCGGCATTGATCCAGAGGAGGCAGGTTCTTCTTCTTCTGGTGAGGATGATGGTGATGAGAAGATGGCTGAAGGAGATGCTGAGGAGTCTTCTTCTGGAGAGTCAGGATCCGACGAAGACGATGATGAGGAGGGCGATGATGGTGCTGAGTGACTTCCCATTATTTGATGATGTCAAAAAGGGGGAGAGTTATTGATGGGGAGAGATATTTTGAGTCTCATTTCATTTCTGAGCTTATATTTTGTGTAATGTATTTTGTATTTGATTTTGGTGTTGTACTTGACATTTTCTGTGTTGTGGACACATCTTTTAGTATTTTGGTATTGTGGACATGTACTTGATATATTTGTGTTGTGAACATGTGCTTTTATCTATATATATTTGTGTTATGGACATGTGTTTTTATATATGTGTTATCATTTATGACATGGACTTGTGTATGTTTGATTACTATTTGTGTCATTTATCTATGCCTGAGTATGTTTTCATTATATGCATGTGTTGAGGGGGAGCTTCACTTGAAGTCTCTACCCAAAATATTTGTAATAAATATATATATTTTGTCATCATCAAAAAGGGGGAGATTGTTGGCCCAAAGGCCATTAGCCCAATATCTCGATGTATATTTTGATGATAACAAACCATATTTAGTTATGTATTTAACAATTTTGTTTAAAAGGATTTCAGGTTATAGAACAAGTTGATTTGATGGCTCCACGATCAAGACTCACAACTTTGGACGCCGCTAAAGATTTGCATTCCCAAGCCAAGCACGGTAGAAAGCTTCGGGATCAAGACTTTGAAGAAAAGACCAAGATTTGTATTTTACTTTTCTTTTTAGACATTTTGTCAAAACCTAGATGCTCGAAGTAGATTATTTGGGATTGTCACTCACACACACTTAGTTTGCTTCAAGGCTTCAAAAGAATTTTCAATTCAGTATTTTCAACATAGTTTGAGAAAAATCATGTTTTGGAAAATTAGTTTTAGGAATACCAAGTTTTGAAAAACGATTGTTGGAAAAACAAGTTTTTATTAAAAAGGATTTTTATCAAAAAGATAGAACATGTTCGAGTATTGATCTATGATCATACTCTTAGATTTATTAGGTCTAGCACCTCATTTATAATATCCTTAAACCATAAGACCAAAACCAAATTCCTTTTCCTGGTTTCTGCAGAATCTGTTTTAACAGATCTGACAGAGGCCGGTCGACCGCTCGGGTCGACCGACGTGCACAACTGTGCATGTGTGCACGTCGGCCGACCGCTCAAGGTCGACCGGGGACTTGACAGTGCTCTCTGTTTGTTTGGGTCGACCGGGGCGGTCGACCGATGTCCCCCAACGGTCAGAAATATGACCGTTGACGGTCGACCGACCCGGTCGACCGCTAGTTGTCAGAAATTCTGACAGACTCCAACAGCTCTATTTTCTGAAAGATTTTTATTGGGATCTCACCCCAACGGATTTTTCTAGCTGTTAACTTGTCTTTTCATCCCCTATAAATAGGTGGTCATTTCAACATGATAAGACAACAATTTTACAAGATATTTTCATAAGATTTTCAAGTCTTCTTTTTGAGAAAAGATTTCCATCAAAGCCAAAATTTCCAAACACCTTCTTGAAGCTTATTCCTCTACTTCACTCTAGACTTTTGCACTTCAAAATCCCAAGTTCTACTTCTACATATTGGTTATAGGATTGTGCTAAGTGAGCGTTTTGTGATCAAGTGTGATCAACCTTCTTCTTGAGCGAAGTTGTAGAGGCATCGGCCTCAAGCGAGCTAGTGTGCTCTGGTGGTGTTGTGGCATTACGAGAGATTGGACAAGTGTGTCCTTGTATTGGCGATCCAGTGGGATCAACAATAGTGGAAATCCTTCAAGTGTGAATGCGGGGACGTAAAGCGCGGCTCGAACCTTGGAAACATATCCTCGTGTTTGCGTTTGCTCAATTTTCTCTAAACTCTAACTCTCTTTAATTCTTGCACTATTTATTGTCTTATACATTGCAAGTCTTTTTAATTGAGCTAATTGTTAAGTAGAATTTTAATTCCGCATTATTGTCATATTTCATATAGCCATCACCTATTCACCCCCCCTCTAGGTGATTTCAGGATCACCTCACCACTTGAGGGATACAACCCAAATGCACAACCTCCTCAACATAATGAGGGAAAGGCACAAAGCCACGGAAAGATTGGGTTTACAACTTGGTGATCAAAAGACCACAAACAATCTCTTTTCCCACACAAAGATCCTATAAGATAAGATAGTAGATGTAGCTCAAGTGTGGAGAAAACCAAAGGAATGGAAATAAAAATCTCAAAGAAAATCTTTGGGAAAAACTAGAAACCAAGATGAAGAAGTTGAATCAAAATCTTTTCCCAAAAACCCTTTCTTGATTTTCCAAACCCTAGCAAAAACACCAAATAGATTGTTCAATTTAAAGGCCAAAAACTTCTTTTGATTGCTGTGAAAACACTAGAGAAAGCTCAGAAAATTCGTCCAAAAATTCTTAGTGAAAACTGGCCATTAAAGGGGTATTTATAGCCCCCAGAAAAATATAGCCGTTGGCAGCAAAATCTGCCAAAAATGAACTGCCGGTCGACCAGTCGGTCGATCGGCCAACGGTCACATTTGACCGCTAGCAGCTACCGGTCGACCGCGTGGTCGACCGCCCAAAAACAGAGAGCACTGCTCTCTGGTCCGGTCGATCGGTCGGTCGACCGTCCCGAGTGTTTGCCAGACGTGCACAGGCCTGTGCACATCGGTCGACCGTCAGGTCGACCGTGCGGTCGACCGACCTGGCCTGTCAGCCACTGTTCTGGGTCAGAAAAACAGGGTAAAAACATATTCTAATAAATACATAGAAACTTGTAAAAATATACAAAAATAGTTTTATCATTTTATTTTGAAATATAAACTTGTGATAAAAATTTCATCACAAATAACAAACATTTTGAAACATTTTTGTGTCTTATCAGTTTTACCAAAAATCAAAAACTGTATTTTCTAAAGCTTGGATTTTTGAATTGAAAATACATTTTGTCCAAGACCTATCCAAGTACAAAAACATGATATTAAACAACATTTAGGCATGATGTATATGGATGTAATCCTATATACATGAAACATATATATATCCATGTTTTTGACTTTAATTCCAACATTATGTTTTGTTAAAAATACCAAAACACTAAACTCATGAAATAGACTATCAAACTAAGTTTGTCTAAGAAGTTGAAGCATGCATGTATATAGAATAAATCTAATATACATTAAACCATGTAAACTTGTTTTGATCTATTTATTCATGAAACCAAGATCGGTTAAACCAAAAACGAAAAAATCGAAAACCAATATTCAAAACATGAAACGTGTGTGTTGTGAACTTGAGCATATCATACTATTCTAATCTTTACAAATGGATCTAAACACAAAACTAAACTAGGTACCGATGTCTTCTTGTAGAGCGCCGTCTCCAAGCCGACTCGATCCAAAACTTCGTGATCCACCGAGCTTGACTCCAATGAGTGCTATATATGATCTTGTCGCTCGGGCTCTTGAATTACCATATAAAAGCTTCCAAACCATCTTTGTTGAAGCTAATCACCTACTAACATCTTGATTAATAATCTGAAACTAAAATCACAAGATTATTAGTACATATAACTACATGAGTTAATCATCATCAAAACTAGAGTGGAAGGCCTTTGGGCCAACAATCTCCCCCTTTTTGATGATGACAAAACTCATGGAGTTATATATTCATGGATTAAAGTTAAGCTTCAAGAAAGCTCCCCCTTAACTCATGCATCAAGATAAACAATTAAGTATGCAATGAATGTTCATAAACATGTATGCATCAACATGCATAAAATATATAAATTTCTAAAACATGCTCTTGATACCAATTAAATAAAACACATACTCTTGTTACCAATTAAATAAAACAAGTACATTTTCAAAACAAGCTCTTGATACCAATTTGCAAAACAAAACTAATGAAGCTCTTGATACCAAAAAAAATAAACATATTAAATAATGCTTTTTGATACCAATTGAACTTTAATAAAACATTTGATACCAATTGAACTATAATAAAACATAAAAACATGCATACACAAACATGCATATAAGCTACAAACTCAAATTCTTCTCCCCCTTTTTGTCAATCATCAACAAGGGGTAAAAACATGATACCAATTAAAAAAAATGTCAATGAAGTGCATAAATGATATCAATTGAATTGAGTATAAAAATATTTTAAGGAATGCCTATCAAATGATACCAATAGAAATAAAGGTAAACGAGGCATTATAACAAATTGTTTTAATTCAAATTAAACATGTTTATATGAAAACATATATCAAATGAAAACAAAAATCTTGATATCAATTGATAAGTAAACAAATAACATACCAATTGTAAGAAAACAATCTTGATACCAATTGAAATTAAACATAACAAATTTTGAATTTCTAAACAAGGATTTTGATACCAATTGTAAATATTTTTCATTTTGAACATAGGATACTAAATTGAAATTTTCAATCATAAAGTATGGGAGTGGAAATCAAATACCAATGAAAGATGAAATACAAGATTTTCTCCCTCTTTATGAATTACCAAATGAAACAATGAATAAGCTTGTATATGGATACCAATTGAAAACTAGTCAATTGAAACAAGATAGTCATTATAAAACAAGCTTTATCATGATCAAAATTTGTGTTGTAAGATATATGAATATAATAAGCACAAATAAAAACATATATATGTATGAAAAATTAGATACCAATTGAAATTGTTACTCTTTGAAGTGCAAGCATACATATACAAAAAAATATATGAGTATACAAAAAAGTCAATATTGATACCAAATGAAAGAGTCCAATGATACCAATTGAAACAATAATAATATCACGTGTATATCTCATATTACCTACCACCCATTCATGCACAAGTTTATAAGATATTCAAGAAGGGTATACATGACATGGTCTCCCAACCAACCGCCCTTAGAAGGTAGGGGTTTTCAAAAAAATAAGTTTGAAAATAAAGTGTGTTTGAAAATCTCTACCATAGTGAAGAATACTTACTAGTTAAATGAAAAAAAAACTTTTAAACTAGTACGAAATCCTTCAAGTAAGGAATAAAACAAAATTATTTTTCATGAAACACATGTAAATCACATGATCACTAAACACTCAAAGTCCATAAAGTCCATATCATACTCATGAAAACACAATCATGAGAAACATAATAAAGTGTGTGAACAAGTGTAATGTGAAACACACAATCATGAAAATATTCAATTAAGCTCATATTAAATTCCTTAAAAAAACATGAAAACATGAGAAACTAAATTTTCATTACCAATTGAAATTACCTAAAAACATGAAACTCATCAAAACGATTTAAACTTCAAGGCATATGTATGTCATGTACAAACTAAAGTATACATACATATCCTAAACATAATGAGTCCACAAAAGTGTATGCATGAAGGTACATGGCTCAAAGGATGTATATGTATAATCACTAGTTTGGACAAGATAGACATATATATGAAGTTAAAACACATGATCATAGAAATATATCCAAAATGAGGAATAAAAGTTAGAATGCATGAATCATCAAAACTAGACTATACTAGCACATATAATGGGTACAAATAGGCATTCAAGCATAAACATAAAAAGATTTATTTGTGGCCCACTATATGTACAAGTATAAATCCTAGTCTTAATAAAAACTAACATCTAAACAAGTAATCAAATCATGTAGCATTAAAACAAAAATCATAAACGTACATATGGTCATTATGAATATGCATGTGCATTAGATTTAGTGCATACATATTAGTTAAAAACAAGATGAGAACACATAGATATAAATCCATATAAGCAGGAAGTGCCTCAAGTAACTAAACATGTATGTTACTAATCTAATAAACATGGTATAAGCATAATGAACAATAAACCATGGCATGCTATAAATCGATGAACATGAAAAGCATGCAAATATAAAATAGAGTTAGAGATTGATACCAAAACCGATGAAGGCACCTCTCTAGTTCTCCAAACCAATGGTGGTTCTCTCCACCAAACTCCCCTTGAAAGTGATGCATCCAAATTGTTTTCTTTAAACACGGAACGCATCCACTTCAAGGCACCAACACTCTCATGTTATGTGGGAGACCACTCCTACATCAAAAATCAAAGGGGTGGTCTTTGGTACCCATTTTCTTTTGGGTCCATAGGGGTTAGTATCTCACCTAACCCAAACAAGATTATTTGCTAAATTTTCAACATGTAAACGATCATAGCAAATCTAGCAAGGTGGCCTTTTCGACCACAATGTGTACACGTGTACACATGAGCATACATGTGGTGGTGGTGACCGTGGGAAGCATGTGTATCCGTGATGGGTGTGCATGCAAAGATGGAACTTGTTTCTTATGAACCAAGGTTTCCAAGCGTGTATGATCCAAAGCACATTGGCTCAAAGTGGAGCCCAAACAATCAACACTTTTCTTCAAAACATTTATGTCATTTTCATTAGTTGAAGATAAAGTGGAGCATGCAATAGGTGTGCTAGATGAAGAAGCTACACTAGCATGGCAAACATGTAAAGACAATTCAATTTTCAAAGAATCATTTTTCTTTAAAACAAAATTCAATTCTTTTGTAATGAAATCAATTTCATTTTTCAATACAAGGTTATCTTTTAAAACAAAATCCAATTTTGAAGATAAAACCTCATTGTTTTTCACAACATCATCACAATCATTTTTGCTTTTCAAAACATCAATCTCTTTTAGGGCAAGGTCTAGTTGAGATCTTAGTGAGTCACGTTCACTAGTAATCTCTTTCTTCTCTTGCAAAACCGATTCAAAAGTTGAGCACAAATCCTTCATTTCTTCTTTTAAATCAAAGTTCTTCTTTTTCAAAAGTTCATGTTTTTCTAAGAATTTTTCAAGCTTTGAGGCAAGTTCTACATTTAAATTTTGAACTTTCAAACACCCATAGCAATATGAACTAGAGCTATCATCTAGTTGAGAATCCGATTGTACCTCAAGGGAGTCTTTCCCTTGGACCATGAGGCAATGCTCGTCGGACTTGTCTCTCCTAGATCTCCTCAACTTGTTAATGATCCTTGGAAGCTCGGGAGAAGTCAAAATGCTCCAAACTGCAAAAGCCGAATCAAAATGATCAAACACATGTAGAAGATCTTCATTAAGAGATGCTCTAAGTGTCTTAAGTGCTAATGCATTGGCCTTTCTATGCTTGCTAGCATTTGGGAAGGATTCTATAGTAGTGGCTTGATAAACTAGATGTCCTAGGCTTTTTAAATGACTACTCATCTTGGTCTTCCAAAAATCATGTCTAGAAAAATCAAACATAGGAGGGCTATCCATGAGTGCAACTATATGTGTGCAAATGAAAATGCAAATGAAGATTAGCAAACCAAGATCTCACTCCTAGGTGGTTAAACCTAAATATCAGGAGCGGAGGCTCTGATACCAATTGAAATCACCTAGGGGGGTGAATAGGTGATAATGCTAATCTAGTGTAGCTTAATGCGGAATTTAAAAACTAATTACAATTAGCAAGAGATGCACACTCAAACAAGCCAAGCAAATAATTATGAATGAACAATATGAATTGAAGCAAGGCACAAAGTAAAGAGAGAGAGATAGAGTAAGAGTCAAGGGATCAAGCGCAAACAACAAGATATGTTTCGAGGTTCGAGCACCCAGCTCTACATCCCCGCCTTCACACAGAAGGATTTCAACTCCACTAGCTTGTCCACAAAGGACTCCCACAAAGGGAACCTTCACCGAGGATTTGGGGCAATAACAATTACAAGGAGTACCCAACTCCTCTCTTTACAAACACAACCTCCTCCTTGAGGCAAACACCAAGTCAACAAACAATCACCTCACAACTTGAGGGATTAGCACAAAGTTACACAAGGATCACCTCACCACTTGAGGGATATAACCCAAATGCACAACCTCCTCAACACAATGAGGGAAAGGCACAAAGCCACGCAAAGATTGGGTTTACAACTTGGTGATCAAAAGACCACAAACAATCTCTTTTCCCGCACAAAGATCCTATAAGATAAGATAGTAGATGTAGCTCAAGTGTGGAGAAAACCAAAGGAATGGAAATCAAAATCTCAAAGAAAATCTTTGAAAAAAACTAGAAACCAAGATGAAGAAGTTGAATCAAAATCTTTTCCCAAAAACACTTTCTTGATTTTCCAAACCCTAGCAAAAACACCAAATAGATTGTTCAATTTAAAGCCCAAAAACTTCTTTTGATTGCTATGAAAACACTAGAGAAAACTCAGAAAATTCGTCCAAAAATTCTTAGTGAAAATTGGCCATTAAAGGGGTATATATAGCCCCCAGAAAAATATAGCCGTTGGCAGCAAAATCTACCAAAAATGAACTGCCGGTCGACCGGTCGGTCGACCGGCCAACGGTCACATTTGACCGCTGGCAGCTACTGGTCGACCGCGCGGTCGACCGGCCAAAAACAGAGAGCACTGCTCTCTGGTCCGGTCGACCGGTCGGTCGACCGTCCCGAGTGTTTGCCAGACGTGCACAGGGCTGTGCACGTCGGTCGACCGTCAGGTCGACCGGCCCTTGGTTCGGTCGACCGTGCGGTCGACCGACCAGGCCTGTCAGCCACTGTTCTGGGTCAGAAAAACAGGGTAAAAACATATTCTAATAAATACATAAAAACTTGTAAAAATATACAAAAATAGTTTTATCATTTTATTTTGAAATATAAACTTGTGATAAAAATTTCATCACAAATAACAAACATTTTGAAACATTTTTGTGTCTTATCAGTTTTACCAAAAATCAAAAACTATATTTTCTAAAGCTTGGATTTTTGAATTGAAAATACATTTTATCCAAGACTTATCCAAATACAAAAACATGATATTAAACAACATTTAGGCATGATGTATATGGATATAATCCTATATACATGAAACATATATATATCCATGTTTTTGACTTTAATTCCAACATTATGTTTTGTTAAAAATACCAAAACACTAAACTCATGAAATAGACTATCAAACTAAGTTTGTCTAAGAAGTTGAAGCATGCATGTAT
Organism: Agave tequilana; assembly: GCA_038442645.1. Taxonomy (NCBI): domain Eukaryota; kingdom Viridiplantae; phylum Streptophyta; class Magnoliopsida; order Asparagales; family Asparagaceae; genus Agave; species Agave tequilana. Next base: position 35,315 of record JAVJIF010014368.1, on the reverse strand, counting down.
ATAGAACAAATCTAATATACATTAAACTATGTAAACTTGTTTTGATCTATCTATTCATGAAAACCAAGATCGGTTAAACCAAAAACGAAAAAACCGAAAACCAATATTCAAAACATGAAACGTGTGTGTTGTGAACTTGAGCATATCATATTATTCTAATCTTTACAAATGGATCTAAACACAAAACTAAACTAGGTACCGATGTCTTCTTGTAGAGCACCGTCTCCAAGCCGATTCGATCCAAAACTTCGTGATCCACCGAGCTTGACTCCAATGAGTGCTATATATGATCTTGTCGCTCGGGCTCTTGAATCACCATGTGAAAGCTTCCAAACCATCTTTGTTGAAGCTAATCACGTACTAACATCTTGATTAATAATCTGAAACTAAAATCACAAGATTATTAGTACACATAACTACATGAGTTAATCATCATCAAAACTAGAGTGGAAGGCCTTTGGGCCAACATAATCATACGTAAATTATAATCAAGGAGAGTATGTTTCATCCAAAAGACTTGAGCACAACAAGCTCCGACCATAACATACTATGCTTCGGCGGTTGAGAAGGCTACGAAATTTTATTTCTTGGAAGAACATGAAACAAGGCAATTTGAAATTGACAAGTTCTACTAGTACTCTTCCTATTCACTCTACAATCGGCATAGTCGGCATCTGAAAAGCTCGTCATTGAGAATTGTTCGATCTTCAGATACTACAAGCCTATTCCAATAATACCTTTAATATATCTAATAATGTGTTTTACCGCAATTAAGTGAGACTCTTTAGAGATAAGATTGGAATCTAGCACACAGACACATACTAAATATAATGTCCGGCCTACTCGCTATCAAATAAAGCAAGTTACCAATCATGCTATGATAGAGTTTAATTTCAACATTTTAACCTTGTTCATCCTTGTCAAGCGTAGATAATCCTTACATCGTTAAGCCCAAACTTCTTGATAAGTTGTCTTGTGTATTTGGCTTGGTTGATGAAGATTTCATCACTCTTTTGCTTGATTTGGAGCCCAAGGAAGTAGTTGAGCTCTTCCATCATACTGATTTCGATTTCAGGCGTGATTCAAAATCCTTACAAAGCTTTTTATTAGCAGATCCAAAAATGATATCATCATTATATATTTGCACAATTAGGCTATTATTTCTACATGCTTTGTAAGTAAGATAGTGTCAACTTTTCCTTTAACAAAATTATTTAAAATAAGAAAACTTGAAAGTCTTTCATACAAAGCTCTTGGAGCTTATTTTAAATCATATAAAGTCTTATCAAGTTTAAAAATAAAATTTGAATGTGTAGGATCAACAAACTGGGGCGTTGTTCAACATGCACCTCTTCTTCGATAAAACCATTCAAAAATGCATATTTAACATCCATTTGAAAAAAATTGGAATCTTTGAAAGAAGCAAAGGCAAGTGTCATCCGTATCGCTTCAAACCGTGCTACGGGTTCAAAGTTTTCTCAAAATCAATATCTTGATTTGGGTGTAACCTTGGGCCACTAACCTAACTTTATTCCTAATAATATTTCATGACTCATCCCACTTATTCTTAAAAATTCATTTAGTTCCAATGGTTGGCCTATTATATGGCCCATGAATAAGGTGCCAAACTTAATTGTGCTCAAATTGATTGAACTCTTCTCGCATTACAAGCAACCAATATAGTTGCCCTCAGTTTCAAGGATGTTCTTGGGCTCAATATGAGAAATGAATGCATAATGGCAACAAAATATCATGGAATTTGAAGCGAGTAGTTACCCTCCTTAGATACATCACCTATGATGAGTTCCTTGGGATGCTTTGTAGAATATCTCTAATCCTTTGAAGGTGGTTAAGTTGGCTCCACTTCAGCTTCTTAAACTTCACCATGTTCATCATCTTTTGATTTGTCTTATTCTTGCATCGGTGAGTCCTTCAATGATATTTTCTCCATATCTTCACCTAAGGAATCAATTTCTATAATATTCTTCACAAGAACATTAGATTTCTCAAACTTGACGTATATAGACTCTTTAACAGTCAAAGTTGACCTATAAAATTCTATAGGCCTTATAAGTGTGTGAATATCCAACAAATATAACTTCATAAGATTTAACATCAAATTTATCTAAATTTTCCTTTGTGTTCAATACAAAGCATTTACAACTGAAAACTATAAAATATAAAACATTTAATTTTCTTAAATAATAGATTCAAAATGGTTTTTAGAAGTGTTTTTGCAAAAATAAACTCTATTGGATATGTAACATCGAAGTACTTTCGGCCTCAACCCCATAGATATTGAGGGAGTCTATTTACTAATCATTATCCTAACCATTTCTTTAAGAGTGCAATTCTTCCTTTCAATAACTCCATTTGTTCTGGAGATCAAGGACAAGACAACTCATATATAATTTCATTTTCATTGCAATAGGCGATAAAACATTGGTTGAAAAATTCATCACCTCTATCACTCCTTATGCGTAAAATCAGAATTTTTTATTTCTCAACTCTTTTTCTAAAAATATGAAAATACAAAAAAGCTTCATTTTTAGTTGCTAAAAACAAAACCCATGTTTATCTTGAGAAATCATCAATAAGAACAAAAATGAAATGGTTACCACTATGACTTTTGATTTTAGTTGGACCAAACAAATCCATGTGGATTAACTCTAATGGCCTAGATGTCATGATATCCTTGATTGCTTTGAAAGAGGACTTGATTTGATTCTTAAGTTCGTAGCATCATAAATGCAGTCCTTTTCAAACTTTAAACAAGAAATATCATTCACTGATTCCTTAAAATTAATTCAGACAGATGGTCAAATAAAATATGACCTAGTCTTCTATGTCATAACTAAGAATATTCACTAAAAGCATTTAAAAAAGTGGCATTGCAATGTAAATTCAACATATCAATCATGTAAATATTATTTTCACAAAAATAAAAAAGAATACAATAATTTATTTTTTTATCTAAAATATCACAAGTGAAATCATTAGAAACAACTTTAAAATCTTTGTCACAAAGTTGGCCAATGCTTAATAGATTGTGATTGAAACCATCAATCAAAATAATATTCTTAATTAAAGGAGATTAGCGAATTTAAATATTATCTATACAAATGATTTTATCCTTTGAATCATCTCTGAAGGTGATGGTAGCACCTTTATGATACCTTGATAGTGTTGCAAAATTGTTGATGTCCCTCCTCTGGACTAAACTGGAAGTCCAATAATGGTGATTCACTGCTCAAGAATCCTTGGTTATCTTCATCAATACCATGATCTACATCCAGAGTTATCATGACTCCATTGATCACTCAAATAATATAGATTTAGGATTTTGTGAAACGGGATAGTGGGGCTTGTGGTGGAAGCATAAAAATTCACGAAGGGAGGGGAGGAGAGCAGCGGCGGTTGCAAGAGATTGGAGAAGAGGGGCGACGGTTGCAGGCGAGGGGGAGAAGGTGCGGCTCAGGCGAGGGGAATAGGGCTCAGCTAGGGAAAGAGGGAAAGGGTGCGAAGGCAGAGAGGGGGGGAGGGCGTCATGGCAGTGGCTTGGAGGGAGGAGATGGTGATAGGTGGTAGATAGTGGTGGGATATGACTAGTTAGAGGTTCACCCTCCTAAACTAGGTTCCTTAGGGGTTTCACGCACCTGAAGGGAATCTTTAGAGAGAAGAGACTCACAATTGTTTTTGTCAAAATAATTTTGCATTAACTTTATTAACTAGAGAAGGGCCTTTAAATAGGCTTTACAAATATAAAAGAAAGTTTCAAATCAATATGGGACTAAAAGACTAGTAAACAAAGAAAAAAATCAATTCAAATAAAATAAAGAGTATATCAAGACTCAATCCTCAACTAATCAAACCACATGGATGCGATACATCTTCTACACTGATATATGCGCCAGGAGCGTAACTGGATGTCCGTGTCATTCTCCCCGGGTGGGGGAAAACACGACCCTTTCGAGTGAGGTGTAGAAATGCTCTCGTATCGCTCCAAAACATCCGGGTCAATTTGCTACAAGTCACTTCGGTCAATCCATATATCATCACTTGGTGTTTTTTCTTTCCAACAGATCAGGTATCTTTGAGTCTCACCATTTTTTGTGGCGATAATCCATACAATGTTCAAAAAATCATTTTAAACGGACGCTTAAAAGCCCGATTAAACGTTTTCGCTAGGAAAATGTGTACGAATTCGGAAAATCACTCAGGCTAAGCGTCCAAGTAAAAAAAATGCTTAAACAACGATTAAACGTGTAATTGAGTATAATTAATCGACGAATCTGCTAGATCTGCTCCCTGCCATAGTCTTGGTGGTGGTAGATCTCATCAATGTGGTGGTGGATCTGGTCGTCGGTGGTGGTGGATCTCCTCGCCGTGGTGGATCTCGTTGCCGTGGTGGTGGATCTCGTGGTCGCCGTGGTGGTGGATCTAGTCGTCGGTGGTGGTGGATCTCGTCGCCGTGGTCGTGGTGGTGGTGGATCTCGTCATCGACGTGCTCGCCATCGTGGATCCGAAAGCATTCTCTCTCTCTCTCTCGATCTCTCTCTAAGATCGAGAGAAAGGAGCAGATCTCAGAGATCAATTAAGGGAGAGAGGAAGAAAGGGTTTGGGTTTGGGTTTGGGTTTTTATTTTTTTTCTCTTTAATAAAGGGATGGTGGGTGGCCTTGGCTTTGGGCCGGGCTAAAAATGAAAAAAAAGAGATGTGGGGCCTTGACTTTGGGCTTGGGCTCACTTGAAGAGAAAAATGAGAAAATAGATTATATAAAATGAATGTTTAAGTATTATAAAATTATTATATATTAAAAAATTAATAAAATGTGTAAAATGTTTAATCATCGTTTAAACCGTCTAAGCGTTATTCGCTCCCGGACTGCGTGCATACTGAAATCGCTTTTTAGAACACTGATTTTATCATTTATGATTTTACTAGCCTCCTCTACTATGTTGGGTAAAATATCTGAAAGTGGATGAAGTGAGGGGCTAAAAAAACATGCTCGGGTTCAGGCTCATTAACCAATAGGTTATTTGGGTTAAAGTCAGGACCCTTGTAATCCACTAGGTCTTCGACATTGAATGTATAACTGATGTCAAATTTTTTTGGAAGGTTTATAACATAAGCATTATCATTCAATTTCTTCAGAATTTGAAATAGACTAACTACGAGGATGCAACTTTTTAAGATTATTGTAGGAAATTGTTCCGGACGAATCCGAACTATCATAAAATCACCAACATTAAAATTTTTTTATTTTTTTTTCTAATATCAGCCCGTAGTTTATAGTTGGTGTTGCTTTGCGCAATCCTATTATTGATCTCCTTGTATAGCTCGTACATGTGGGATGCAAATACAGATGCAAACTCATGTGCCCTATATCGGTTAGCTATGGGATAAAGGCAATGGGCTGCCTGGGTCTAAAACAATAAATGATCTTATGGGGCTTCTATTTGTTATTCTAATTTACATGTGTTGTAAGCAAATTCATCAATAGATAACTTACCCAGCTTTTCAAATGTTCACTAACAAGGGTCTTTAAGAGGTTATCCAGACTCCTATTAACAACTTCCATTTGTCCATTAGTCTGAGGGTGGAAGGCAGTGGAAAACTTCAACTTGGTACCTAGCATATGCCATAAGGTCTTCCAAAGTAATTGGTAAACTTGACATCTCGATCAGATATTCTGATTCTGGGTAAACCATGGCTTAACGACACCATCAAAAAATATCTTGACCACTCTGGAGGCGTCAGAGGTCAAGAGCAGGACATGAAATGGGCCATTTTAGAAAAATGGTCCACAATCACTAGAACAGAATCGTGTGTTATTTGAGTCTTCGGGAGAACGAAATCCATGGTAATGTCCTGCCAAGGGCAATTTGGTACCGATAGTAGAGTTTACAGACTGGTATTCTGCTTTTGTTTCCTGACAAGTTGAGAGGTGTGACACCTTCCAACATGTGTGCAACATCACGCTTGAGACTACACCAATAAATCGGTACTTAACGGTTTCAATGGTCTTCTTATTTCCAAAGTGCCGAGTTAGACCACCAGCATGCAATTCCCAGAGAAGAAATTCTTTAAGTGAGGTTCTTGGGATGCATAGCTTTCTGCTTAGGACTAAATATCCATCTTGTAGGGTATATCCATCCACCTCTCGAGTCCTTTCATTTCTCAATATGGCATAGATGTCGCAAAAATCGGGACACGACTCGTATTCAGTCCTCAACTTTTCAAAGTCATTTACCACTGTGGACATTTTAGTCAAGACAAAAATACAGTGACTGAGAGCGTCAGTTGTTTTGTTTTCTACTCATGCTTTATGGCGTAGGGTGAACATGTAATCATGGAGAAATTTAATCCATTGCTCATGTTGTACGTTTAGCTTCTTTTAGGAGTATATATACTTCAGAGTCTCTCGGTCAGAGTAGAGGACGAATTCTTGCGGCAGTAGATAGTGTCACTAATGGCAAAGTGCTTGAATTACCATATAGAACTCTTTTTCATAGGTAGAGTATCATTGTTCGGCATCATTTAGCTTCTTACTAAAGTATGCAACTCGATGGCCTTCTTGAGAGAGGACTCCGCTTATGCCAATTCCTGATGCGTCATATGCCATTTAAAAAATTTTGAAAAAATCGGGGAGACGCATGACAGGGCTTTAACCATTCTCTTCGTAATCTTAACAAATACTTTTGAAGCAGTGCTCGATCAGGCAAATTCACCCTTTAAGCAATCAGTTATTGGGGTCGTGATGATACTGAACCCTTTAATGAACCGATGGTAGAAGGTTGCGAGCCCGTTGAAACTTCTGACATTTCTAATAGTCTTGGGCTCGGGCCATTTTTCTATGGCTCTAACCTTTTTTCGTATCCAGTACTGGCAAAGACCACAAATTCTAGAAAATAGATCTCTGTGGTAAGAAAGGTACACTTCTTGGGATTGGCGTATAGCTCTTCCTTTCTTAACACGTCATATGCCTGACGCAAGTGATCCAAGTATTGCTCCTCTGATCTACTGTAGATGAGGATGTCATTGAAGTAAACTACTAGAAATTTACCCATGAAGGGATGTAGCACTTGTGTCATCACTTGCATAAAGGTGCTAGAAGCATTTGTTAGGCCAAAGGGCATACTTGTCCATTCATATAATTCGTCCTTCGTCTTGAAGGTGATTTTTCATTCATTCATCTCCTGAACAGATACAAATTTGATGGTAGTCACTCTTTATATCTATCTTCGAGAAGATAGTGGCCCTAGCCATCATATCCAACAGCTCATCCAACTTAGGGATCGGGAAACGGTACAACCGTTATTTTATTGATTGTGTGACCCCTGTTTTAAATATCGGCCGATATCTTTTTTTTTGCCTGCTGCCGACACGATTTGAGAAATCGTTCGCCATATCATTTGCAGCAAAAAACGGCTGATATTTGAAATATCGGCGATAAATTGCTCGATATCGAGCGATAACCCCTGAAATATCGCCCGAATGAAATAACTTATTTATTCACGACTGCGTGTACATGTACATTATTTTTTTACTGTCTTTGCATGCATTTTACATCATTTTTATTAGGTAGATGATGTCTATGACACTAAATCAACTTTTTCTTATCAATATTTCATTATATATAGTGTCCGATATGAACGCTCGATATGCGCGCGTATCCCGATATCTCCTCCGATATCCGATATGAAAAGCCCCATCCGATACGATCCCAATATCTGATATTTAGAACCTTGTGCGCGACTATCAACATACATGGCAACAACAAAGCAGGGACCGCACAATGGCTCATACTCTCTATAATGAAATTTTTTCTCACTAGCTTATCAACTTGTCTTTTGAACTTTGCATGCTATGTGGGATTCATTTGGTAATATGGCAAGTTATGAAGACTTGCTCCTGGAATCAGATTAATAGCGTGTTGGATGTCACGCATCGGTGGCGGTTTGTCTGGGAGATCTTTCGGGAAGGCATCATTAAATTCCTTAATCACGAGAGAGATTTTAGGAGGAATAATGGTATCAAACCCCGTAACTTCTCTAACTGTGAGAATCATAAATGAAGCACTTTTTTCAGTTCTTGATCGAAGGCCTTTGCACTGATTAGGTTAATTCTCTTAGTCTTTTTTGGTGCGGTAAGCCTCTGCTCAAGCTGTTCAATCTTGGGTTGAGAGGGCAGTAGCTTAATCTTCTTACATCACATGTTGGATCGACCGTAGATGATATCTTTGTCGAACAACCATGGTCTTACCATGGTCTTCCTAGCATAATTTGACCCATGTTCATAGTTACCACATCACACCAGATTTTGTCCTTATGAAGATTAAAGTCGATCGGGATAATACACTATTGTTTTACTTTTAGAGCCGTGGAGCTGATCCATGATACCTTGTACATGTGCGGATGGGGTACAATATTCAATCCAACCTTCTTGATCACCTTGGAGGATACTGCATTGATGCAGCTTTCACTGTCTACAATCACCTTATAATTCTTGTCTCTTATCTTGGTGAACACGTGGAAGATTGCAGTTCTTTTCTAATCGTCTTTTTCTTCTGGTTATGAAAGGCACACCTGACGACGAACAAGTGAGTTGAAGGTGTTTACCTAATGCAGCTGAGTACAACATCTTCACCTTCATGATTGTCGTCGAAATCATCACCTACTTCACCCACTTGGTCGGTGAAATCTTTTGAATCAGACTCTGGGGCTTCGATGGGAGCTTCATCAATAATGGTGATCTTAACGGGACTAGGGCAATTAACAGTCATGTGTCTATATCTTTGGCACTTATAGCATTTAGCAGTGATATTAATCTTGAAAAATTCTTTTCGATGCCTTTGTTTTTGTTGTCATGCTCAAATCTCTTGCCCTTAACATCATTCTTATGTGGGGTGGATGGGTACTAGACCTATGAGGCTGGATAGATGGGGAAGTCTAGACACCGGTGCTCTTTGATCATGACTCTTGAAGGCATGGTTGAACCTAATAACATCTAGGTCTTGAACTAAAGCATAGGCTTTCTCAAGTTTTGTAACTTCGCGAGCCAACAGTTTCGTCCTTAGGTCTTCTCTATGGCCAGCTTTAAATCTGAAAAGAATTTAAACCTCGCCTTCTGTGACTAGGACACTACATCTGATGAGAAACTCATCAAACTTGGCAACATATTCCTTGGCTGACTTGTCTTAACTGAATTGGTGCCACCCGTCTAAAATACGAGAATAATGGGAGGGTGCATCTATCTGCCCTTGAGCTCATCCTTCATAGTAGCCCGTGTCTTTATAGGCTGTTGAGCTCGAGATGCTCGTAGGGTCTTCACATTGGTTTAATACTGACTGGCCTGACCAGTCAGCTTCATGGATGCGAACCTAACCTTCAGAAAAGGGATACCAGGTGAAACACCTATCTATGTCTTGAAGCCAATATAGGAAAATTTTGGGGTCTAAATGGCCATCAAAGGCAGGTACATTCAACTTGATGCTTTATAAGTACTGCTCATCATGATCTGGTGCATTGTTTTGATCATTATTTTGGGTGTTACGCCTGGTATATAGCTGCAATGGAGGCTGATCAACCATGGGTTGTTCACGGCTGGTCTCCAAGTTTGGTCAGTCTCTCATTAACAATCTCTCAAGTTTGGTTCACAGTTTGGATTAGGATATTAAGCTGAATCATTATGTTGACGAGCGTCGCGGCAAGTTGGGATCCATCGGGGTGGTGTGAGATTCACTAGGCTCTCTTACAATATAAAGTTTACCCCTATGGGTTGGCGTACACAAAGAGAGCCCTAATTGAAGGTGGTAAGACAAACTTTAAACTAGATGCTTGCACTTTTTTAGTCAAATTAAAATTTAAATGCACGAAAGCAGCAAAATATTTCTAGCAGGTGTTTAAACGATGCAAGTTCTACCCTAACCGTGCTCTGATATCAAAATGATGTGAAACGTGTGTGATAGAAATCAGTTAAAAAATTATTAAAACTACGCTTCACCAATAAGCTACGATCTTCAAGTAGAAAATATTAAATTAATAATGCTAATAGATAGAATTAACAAAAAAAAAAGCATCTACAGACCGAGTAATTTCAATCATGAACAAATTAAAGATAATAGCTACGTTATATAAGCAAAGTTTCTACAATCAGTATCAAGAGTAATGAATCACAAGTCGCAGATGCAACAATCTCACAAATATGTAAACAGAAGTAAGGCAGATAAAATCCTAAAGATCAATTATCAAGACCCTATAAATAAATGACTGTGATTAGGAAAACTCACCTACTGAGGATCACATTTTACCTCCGTGTCCTTATCCTGCAGTGGTGATGCAAGAAGCTGAAGGACCTACAGATTGGGATGCACAGGCGTCTCTGGATGAAATCGATCATGCAAATCGTGTATCCCTTAATGAAACTCCATGTCTCAGCAACAATAGATGTGATCCGATTCACATACTCCTCAATGGTCTCTTCTGGATTAAACTAGAAGTCCAAGAATGGTGATTCACTGCTTAAGAACCCTTGGTTGTCTTCATCAATATCATGATCTACATCCGGATTTACCATGATTCCATTAATCACTCAAATAATACAGATCTAGGTTTTATGGAATGAGATCAATGGATCAAAGGAGTGAGGCTTGAGGTGGAAGCACAAAAATTCATGTAAGGGAGGAGAAGGGAGGCCGACGTAAGGGGAGGAGAGGAGCGGTGACAACATGCGAGGGGAGGAGAGGAGCGGCGGCTGCAGGCGAGGGAGGGCACGGTGGCGACAGCTTGAAGTGAGGAGATGGTGAGAGGTGGTAGATGGTGGTAGGATAAGGCTAGTTAGAAATTTACCCACTTGAACTAGAGTTCCACACACTTGAAGGGAATTTTGAGAGAGAAGAGAATCACTCACAATTGTTTTATCAAAATAATTCTACGTTAGCTTTATTAACTAGAGAAGGGGCCTTTAAAAAGGCTTTACAGAAATAAAAGAAAGTTTTCAAACCAATATGGGACTAAAAGACTACTAAACCCAAAAAAAAAAAGTCAACTCAAATAAAATATAAAAAAGTACATCAAGATTCAATCTTAATCAACTAATCGAACCACATGGATGTGATATGTCTCCTCCTATGTTGATATACGCGTCAGGGGCGCGATTGGATGTTCGGATTAAACAATTTCTTGATATTGCTCAAGTTGCGCGGAAAAATCATTTGATATTGAGTTTTATTGTTTGAAAAATAAAAAAACTTGAAAATTTGTTGGAAAAAGTATCAAAAAGCGATTTAAATGTTAGCTGGAAAAATATTAAAAATGTTGGTTTATATTAAGTAAAGTCTTGAGAGAAAAAAAAATATTTGGATCAATTTGAAATATAAACTTTTTATAAAATTATTTGTTGAATGAAGAATATGTATTGGGAATGTACATATTAAAAATTATATTTAAATAAGAATTGCTTTCCAAATATTTTCTTTATGACTGTTCTTTCTTTATAAAAAACTTATTTCTTGCATTTTCCTATAGAAATTTCTAAACTTGCTTGAAGAGTTTGCAGTACAAATTTAACTTTAATTTGAATTTTAGGATATTATATACATAGCGATGCGCGCGCGCGCGCGCGCACACACACCTTTCTCGCTTTTTTTAGACTGTCTCTCGTATTTGTATCATGTGTCATATCCGTATAAGTCTTCTTGCAATTGTGCCTAAACAAGTTGATGTGGTTTCATGAAGGGCCTAAGTCTTAAATCTTGACATATGATTCATGAAGTGTCTAGGTCTTGTTTAGAGTGGTCATGTGATTAAATAAATAATGCCATCTGCCAAACAAAACTATGCCCTTTGCTTTACAAGCAATCCCACTATAAGCATCTCATTATTTAGTTATCTTAAATATATTTACTGGATAACCAGACGCCCATTATTATATGGCAAGGAAGCACAATCATGTAATTTTATAGTTACAGGTGCGTGCACATTGATTAGGCATCTCAAATTTTTGGACTAAGATTATTTGGGGTCAAGAATTTTCATTTGTGGTGTGAAATCTCTCTCTCTCTCTCTCTCTCTCTCTCTCTCTCTCTCTCTCTCTCTCTCTCTCTCTCATGTGCGGGCTTGGGACGTAAGCTTTTTATGTTCAAGATCTATTTCAAATGTCATACAGTCACGATTTGGGATTATAAACATAAGAATCTATTCTTTGATGAAACCATTGTTGTTTCATTTTTTAAACCTTCCATTGTAGCAACTATAAACTAAATAATGTAATCTTGCAGGTATGAAGACTTCCTTTTACCCTTGTGGAACCTTTTCAAAGATAGCTACAGTTGCCAAAAACAGACACATTTGTATGTAGAAACTTATTCCTTTTATTTTTTCTATACTTATTTTATTAATTGTTGCCTTTAACATTACTAGCTATTGTTCTTCCCAAATAATGCTATTGCGAAAGCAGAGGATAAGATACATGAATCCATTATGAATGTAGTTAGCATACTTGCTAGTAAATTGGGGGAACGTGTGGAGTCGGGTGTAGAAATGCAAGATTGCAGAGATAAATGGTGCATCTTTGTGCCAAAATCATTTATGTCTATGTATGGAGTGATTGATTGAGTTCATGCGATCTCCTTTAACTACAACCTAAATTTAGATCTAGGTTTTTGGGTCTCTGCCATTTGCATTGTTGTTTATGGCAAAAGGCAAATAGAAAAGTGAGACTTCTTTTGGTAACAATCCAACCATGCATATAACATGTTATATTATGAAGGACTACATATTTATTTATATTCAAAAGAATTACAAAATACAGTTGCATAAAATCATGAGCAAACTTCTCTTTATATATAAACCTACACAAGACCAAATCCTAGTCAAACTAAGAAGACTCATAATATTACTACGACTCTAGAAGGCTTCAAATTCTATTAGGAGACTATAACTAAACTTACCTATTATATCTAATATGCATCTCAAACTCTCGATGGCATGGATAAATCCGGAAAACAAATATTGAAACTACTAAAGTGTTGAAAATGAAATATGTATAAAACGCCCAAAAACAGACTCGTAGATCACCACAATCGAATTTCGATACACAAGTATTTGACTAAACCAGTTTTAGCAATCACACCACTAGATTTCTAACCACTTTCTTTCTTTTTTCTTGTGAACACTATGATAAACAGTAACCCACAATGAACAGTTCGTGAATAGTAATCGTAATGAAAAGCACCATGAAAGTAACCTGGATGAACAATTATTTTTTTAGCAAGGGGAGGCTTGGTTGAAAAAAAAAGATAAAGAAAAGAAAGGAAGAAGAAAGAAGGATTGAAGGAAGAAAGATGATGAGAGTGTGCCAGATAGTGGTGATTTGAATCAAGAACCAAGGAATACATTCCTATTAACATTCACAAAAATTACAAAATACAATTACATAAAAGCATGGCAAACCTCTCTTTACTTAAAAGCAAGAGCAAATCCTTCCCAAAATCAAATCTTACTCAAATTATGATTCATAATATTACTAGGACTCCATAAGGCTCCAAATGCTATTAGGATTTTATAACTAAACTTACCTATTCAACGTATCAATACGAACATCACTATCACTGGCAAGATTGGATCCCTTGTGTGTTCTCCAAAAGAAACGATGATGATTCTAAATATTCCAACCTATATTTTTTCTTCCCAATTTCAATTGTTTAGTTGAGACATGTGTTTTTAATAAACTTATGGTCTTTCTTTGTAAATTTTGATGTTAATAGTTGTTTTCTCCCTTTATATGTTTTGTTTTGTTTCAGGCCATTTGTGTTTGAGATTTGAATATAGCCAATTCAGTTTGTTCAGAGGTATTGAATAATTGGATCATTAGTGGGTCAGCGGGTTACGACGCTAATCCATTTAAACCCAGGTCGAATATGGTTTGCAAATTGATCTGTTTATTAAATGGGTCAGGTGCGGGTCAGGTGTAGTTGGGTTTTCCCAAATTTGATTCAACCGAATTATGACTATGATCGCTCCAACGCAGTTTGCATTTTTTTCCCTTCATTTTGGGTTGAAATTTCTTTACCATGTAGTTATCTAAATTCTAAAACCAAGTTTTCTCTTGGAATTGCATAGAATGGACAAATGTTTTTTGGAAGCATCAATATGATTTACCTGATTCCACTTTATGCAAATGGGTTTTGTAAGATGCTCACAACAGGTAATGCCTGTCTATAATAATAATGGACTATAAATTTCCCCCCAGCTTCAGCGGAGGCCTGCAATGACCTGATGGCCTATTCACTAATATTATCTTGTTGCTGCTACAACTGCTGTATCCGGAGGAAGCTCCGTCAGATGTTAAATATCACGGTAACTTTGCTCCTCCTCTATCTTATGTATATAATACATTAGTAAGTAGTACATGTGTGCTTTTCTTGAATAACAACTCCCCGCCCCCAAACAAATAAAAAGAAAGGAGAAAAAGAAAAAGTAAAAAGCATTATATTTTGGGGTTTTGGTGGGGGGGGGGGGGGGGGGGGGGGGGGGGGGGGTGCGGGGCGCGGATATTCAAAATTATTTCAAAGCAACAACATTTCTGCATGCTTATGCTACTGATGCCTTGTGTCCTTTAACCTGACAGGGAGGGTTCTGTGATGATTTCTTATCACACTTGATGTGCTGTTGTTGCGCCCTTGTTCAAGAATGGCGAGAAGTGGAGATTCGTGGAGTCTATGGTATGTATAATGCTTGGAACATACTTTTTCCACTAGCATTTTGTACCCAGATGTTTTTAGCACTAGAACAGTTCTACATTAATTATTTGCATTAAGGAGAATGTTTCCTCAAAGGTGCTAATTATTTTTTTATGTGCGTGGTTATAAATAAATTTTGACTAATATAAAATACAAAGCTTTAGGGGCTTTCTTTTTGAGTTGTGGAGAGTAATTTAAAAATGTTGATAAATATGAAACACACCTGTTATGCTATATTGCTTTGTTGGAAAATTGTGTCAACCCCTGAATGAAATAACTACTGCATTATTCATTGCCAATGCCAAACATTTCTCAAATATGCTTGCTGCTACTCAAATTTTGTTTTCCACACGGCAGAGGATTCCCCGATGAAAGCTGCCTGCCCATGCTTCGTGGATCATTCACATCACATTCGACTTCCTGTTAGCAGAAAAAATTATCTCCCTCATATCTAAGAAAATGAATCATACCGATATCATCATGTTCTGCTTTCAGGTCCAGAAAAGACGAAAACAAGCCCTCCGCCTTCTCAGTATATGGAGTCTTAACTGACCTTTCACAGCTCTTGCAGTTTGCTCTGGTTCCAACTCGGTCAAAATCTCATTGATTTGATGCAATTTAAGCAGGCAGTAGAAGGTCTCCCATTGTAAATTTCGTTCTCTCGTGTTAATGTATCATGTGTTAACCTATCTATACTACTATGGTAGAGGGTTTCTGGAATCTGCCATTATAGTTCTGTAAATGATGCTTAGTTTCTCACCTGTTATGTCCATTGATGAATGATGATCAAATGCCAGTTTCTTGTATAAATTGCCAACAGAGGTGCTTCATCAAAAGCTGACCATGCTTCATGGCATTATGGAGGTGGAGCATCTATTTTAGAGTAAGTAACAAATTTTCAGTGAACTGTTGGAACTTATTGATTATAAAGGAGGAAGCCTGATTAAGCTGCTCGGCTAGAGGAGGTTTCTTGCTGCAGATGCTGAAGAAGTTTGCTGTGTTATTTAGTTTTGTTTATTTTGCTTCTAATATCTGAATGCAAGGTTGGAATTTGGGTCGAACAAATAGTCTCACGTCGACTAGACTTGAGATGGTCTTGAGTATATAAAGATTTGAGCAATTTCAATTAGAAGGCTATTTTTTTTTTAAATGTTGTCTCAAGTTCTTCAATTGATATTAGAGTCAGGTTTCAAACTTGGTCGTGATCCTCCAATTTGACGCAAGCCGGCGCAGTAGCAGTGGGCTCCTGTAAAGTTATATGAAAAAAAATTATTTATTTAATAGTGATGCTCCTTTGCAATCGGTGTGCTTTCGTTAGAGATGGTCCTCAAAGTCCTCCACGCAAATGTTAGTGTTCACAAGGAGATCTCATTCTCAGTCTTGGGAGTTTTTTGTGCTTCTAGCCTCTTTTGCTTTCTTCACAGATGAGTAACTAGTAAGGTGGTTTATATTCTCAACCTGAACCAAAATTTTCTTTGTTCTTTTGAAGGGCAGGCTAACTATTCTTCAGCTTTTATGGAGTTTTTGTCTTTCTTCCTGGACCAGATTCGTGGATTATGTTTAGTCTGTGACTCTGTATAATAAGTTTTGCAGGCATGGGCACACGAAAGTTTATCATTTAGTGAAGAAAAACCAAACGTTTCATTTCTCGTTATGTCAAACGTGTTGGATGTATTGATGTATTGGAGGGAAAACTTGAGTTTCCCTCTATTTGCCTTTGTTTTTTAGTCCCACATTGGATAGGAGATGGGAGGTTAGGTGGTATATATACCAAAACCTCTCATGCCTATTGTTATGAGTGTTGGGCCATGGGCCACATCCCCACACGCGCGCACACGCGCCGAACCGGGCCGGGCCGGGTGCGGGTGGCGCGCGCCCACGACCTGCGGACACGAATGCAGTTCGATTCAGGGGCTTGTTGGACCTGCTACATTTTGTTTTTTATTTTTTAATTTTGATTTAAAATTCTGTTATGATTTTTTTTCGGGATTTTCGATTCAGTTTTTACCCACTCTCCACTCTCCGGATCTGCTCGCGAACTGCACGATCGTGTGCAGATTTGGAGCGGGTCTGTTGTAACAGCTGAACTCCGAGAATCTATAAATAGCTTCTCGCAGTTCAGACTGTTACCTGCACAAAACTTACAGTCTCCTTCTCCCTCCTCCAAAATTCTTCCTTATAAAATTCTGTTCGGTTTTTTGGTGATTTCTCCGGCGAATTTATTACATACGGGCAGCGCATTTCCATCTGAGCAGAGGCCTACCTCTTCGTCCGGGGCTGGGTGCTGGTGATCTACCGGGGGAGCTTTTACCGCTAGGAGAGGAGGCTATTCTAAGGTCCGGACGAGGGACCGGCCATCTATCTTCTAGGGCAGTGCTTCTGCACGACTGTCACCCCAGGCCAGCTTTTTTTGTTTTCTTTAAATTCTTCATTTTAGTTGCATGCTTAGGACAAGTAATTGTTAAATTTAGAATCTATATTTGTTGCATGCTATAATTCTGGAAAAATATCCTACAATCTAGAAGATAGATAATTGATAAATTCTTGCAATTAATTTTAGAGAATTATTTCATGCAATATAGTTACTTGTCCATTTCATGCAGTTGCTAATTTTCTTGCAATAAAAAACAGTCCCTGCAAGTAAAGATAATTATTTAAAACAATTAGATATTAAAAAAAAAAAAAATTGTATTCTTACAGTTTGTATTAAATTTTCATTAAAAGATTTGGAAAAGGAAAAGTATTCTTACAGTTTGGAAAAAGGAAAAGTACTTACCAATTTATTTAAAAGATTTGCATTAAATTTTCATTGCAAAATTATTGTATTAAATCCTTTCAAACTAATTAGATCTTGTCTTAATATCCTGTTGTAAGATTCCTTAAATCTGATCTAATTATAATCTGTTTTAATTTATTGCAAAACAAAATTTATTTGCTCTAATTATTACAAGGCCAAAATTTCAATATAACATCCTAGAAAATCTAAATAACTTTATTCTTTACAACTTTACATTTATAATTATTATAAGGTAAAATTCTTTTCATTACAAACTTTAATCATTTGTTTTCATTACAACATCTTATTAATTTTTGTTACAAAAGAAATTTATTTTATTTAAATCTTGTCATATTTATAAACTCATATTACAAGAATTTTCATACATTCATTAGTTAATTAATTGTTTATTTCTGCTATATTAGTTAACTAAAATAGAATTGTCTAAATTCTTGCAATTATCTAATCCCTCTAGTTTATAATTGCATAGTTTAATTGTCTTTTGTTAATTAATTCCTGCTAGTTCATTTCTGAAATTTTTATTGGACTTATTGATTAGAAATTTAGAGGTACATCAGTTTAAAATTGAAATAACCTTTAGAAATCATTATTGTTATAATTTTGAATTAGGAAATTAAAAGGACAAGTTTATATCTTGGATCTTGTTATATTTTACTTGAATTATTTGGCACATAATTAAAGAAGGATCTTACACTATTTATTTTGCAAACCCTAATCTAAAAGCTACCAACATAAACTAAATTCTGACATTATTAAAATAATTTTGGAATACAGAATTCAGGTAGCATATCCCGCCACTATGGCAAAATCTGATCATTCCAAGGGTGTCAAACCGGAGAAATTCTCCGGCACATACTTTAAGAGATGGGCAAACCAGATGAAGTACTGGTTAACCACTTTAGGTCTCATATCAGCCATAGATGACTCCATTCCTGCACCTTCTCCTAAACCTTCATCTGTTGGATCTTCTCCTGTTGAAACTCCTCCTACAACTCCTTCCTCCTACATCTATTTGAAACCTGAGGAAATTGACTACCATTGTCTCCATAGAATTCTTAGTGCACTCTCTGATAGTCTATATGACATTTATTATGAATATAAGAGTGCTAAAGAACTATGGACAGCTCTCGAAGATGAATATGGCCTCGATGATGCTGGAATCGAAAGATTCACCTCCTCCTCCTTCAATAAATTCATGATGACCGATAGTAAACCTATCAATGATCAACTTCATGAATTTCAAGACTATATCCGACACCTTCAATCGAAAGGAAATCAATTCTCCGATGATTACAAGGTGTCTTGCCTTATTGACAAACTCCCTCCTTCCTGGTCAACCTTTGCTGGAGACCTCCGTCACAAGCAAGGTGACCTAACTCTTGTTCAAGCCCTAAAAGCGATTCGCATAGAAGATCAGCATAGGCAAAACTCTAAAACCAAGTCAGAAATGAAAGCTAAAGTGAACTTGGTGGAGGATAAGCCTAAGCGAAAATTTATGAATCCCAAGGGCAAAAAGTTCAAAAAACCCAATCATTTTCATTCTTCTCCCATGCAAATTCTTCTTCTTTCAAACCTTCTCAATCTTCCTCCTTCAAACCCAAAACCTTTGGCCAGAAGACTGATGGAAGATTCTGCTACGTCTGCGGAAGAACGAATCACATGGTACCTCAATGTTTCAACCGGAAGAAAGAACCTGTCAAAGCTCTACCAAGAGGAAATGGCGGACACAAGGTCAACATGGTGGAACTGGACTCCAATTCCTTTAGGTTAGATTCTTCTCTTCCTATTGTCAACTCTATCACCTTCTCCTCGGACTGGTGGTTAGACTCAGGAGCCAATATTCACATCTGTACTGATCGCTCCTGGTTTAAATCCTATCAGGAACAACGTGGAGGAAGCGTGAGCCTGGCAGATGACTCCACTAGAGAGATAAAGGGAACTGGACGTATTGATCTCAGAATGACCTCAGGGAAAATTCTGACTCTTCAAGGCGTCCTGCATGTACCTACACTTCGGAGAAATCTGATCAGCGAGTCTTCACTTCTTAGAGCTGGCTATAGGATTGTCAAAGAATCCAATAAATTTGTAATCTCCAAGTCAAATATCTTCATTGGAAAAGGCTTTGTTTGTGATGGTCTTTTTCGTCTCAATGTAATAAATTCTTCTGATAATAAAATTTCTAATCCTGTTGCTTTGAACATTGAGTCTTGTGATATCTGGCATGGAAGACTGGGACATGTCAACTTCAATTCTATTAAGAAAATGATTAACTTGAATCTCATTCCTAAATCTTCTTTTGACACATCTTCTAGATGTGAAATCTGTGTTCAGGGTAAGAATACCCGAAATCATTTCCTTCTATCACAAGGACATCTGAACCCCTCGAGCTTATTCATAGTGATGTGTGTGACTCGAACAGAGTTCTCACCCGAGGCGGTAGAAGATACTTTGTGACATTTATTGATGACTACTCCAAATTCTGTCACACCTATCTTCTCAAATCCAAGGATGAAGTCCTCGATTGGTTTAAGGTGTATAAAGCCGAAGCTGAGAACCAACGTGAAAAGAAGATCAAAATTCTAAGATCTGATCGTGGGGGGGAGTATACCTCAAATGATATGACAGAATTCTGCCAAGAACATGGCATTATTCATGAGGTAACTGCTCCCTACACACCTCAATCCAACGGTGTAGCTGAAAGGAAAAACAGAACACTGATGGACATGGTGAATTGCATGTTACTCAGCTCAGGTGCACCTGAAAATCTTTGGGGTGAAGCTCTCCTTTCTGCCTGTTTTATACTCAATAGGGTTCCCCAAAGAGACTCCGACGTTACTCCATATGAACGTTGGAAAGGGAGAACTCCTAACATTCAATTCTTCAAAGTTTGGGGTTGCCTGGCTAAGGTTTCAATACCGGAACCGAAGAAAAGGAAAATCGGCCCCAAGACTGTTGATGCTATCTTTATCGGGTATGCACTAGATAGCAATGTTAACCGATTTCTAGTGGTTAACTCTGAGATCAGTGAAATATCCAACAACACCATCATTGAAGCTAGGGATGCTGTTTACTTTGAAAACATCTTTCCTTTCAAGTCTAGAATCCCTAGTGATCCTTCTTGCACTCCTTCTACCTCTGATATCCCTTCTTCTAGTTCTGCTCCTGTAACTGATTCTGAACCTAGAAGGAGCAAAAGAACAAGAACTCTTACATCCTTCGGTGAGGACTTCTTCACCTATCTTGTAGAAGGTGATCCTAACTCTTTCAAGGAAGCAATGGACTCTTCTGAATCTCCTTTCTGGAAAGAAGCCATTGACAGTGAGATCAAGTCCATAATGGAGAATAACACTTGGATTCTCACTGACCTTCCTCCAGGATGCAAACCTGTAGGTTGTAAATGGATCTTCAAGAAGAAACTCCGACCTGATGGCACTGTCGACAAATATAAAGCAAGATTAGTTGCCAAGGGTTTCACCCAACAAAAGGGTATTGACTTCTTTGACACATATTCTCCTGTTGCCAGGATCTCCTCTATCAGAATCCTTCTAGCACTTGCATCAATTCATAACATGTTCATTCACCAAATGGATGTCAAGACTGCTTTCCTGAATGGCGATCTTGAAGAAGAAATCTATATGGACCAACCAGAAGGATTCATTGCCAAGGACAAGAAAACAAAGTATGCAAACTTGTGAAGTCATTGTATGGACTTAAACAAGCACCCAAACAATGGCATCAAAAGTTTAACAAAGTTATTGCACAATTTGGATTCATTATCCATGAACATGACAGGTGCATATACTCTAAGAACTTTGGCAATGAGTATATTATTCTTTGTCTATATGTAGATGATATTCTTATCCTTGGAACTTCTCTTGATGCAATCCAAAGAGTAAAGGATTATCTTTCCCAAAACTTTGATATGAAGGATCTAGGTCCTGCTGATATGATATTGGGAATGAAAATATCCAAACCTCTAATGGAATTTCTTTGAGTCTTGCTCATAGCATTGAAAGAATGCTTCATAAATTTGATTTCTATAACTCTAAACCTATTTCTACACCCTATGATTCTTCAATTGCTTTGAAAAAGAATATGGGTGAGCCTGTGTCTCAACTGAAATACTCTCAATTAATAGGTTCACTTCTTTACATTTCCAACAGGACAAGGCCTGACACCTCTTATGCTGTAGGTAGATTGAGTAGATATACTAGTAACCCCAGTAGAGAACACTGGACTGCACTAGAGAGAGTTTTCAGATATCTTAAAGGCACAATTGGCTATTGTCTGACTTACACTGGATATCCTGATGTTATGGAAGGTTATAGTGATGCAAACTGGGTCACTGATTCTAACAGTGTTAAGTCTACTACCGGATATGTATTCATGTTCGGTGGTGCTGCTGTGTCCTGGAAATCCTGCAAACAAACAGTGATTGCCAGGAGCACCATGGAGTCCGAGCTCATTGCTCTGGACACAACTTGCTCTGAAGCTGAATGGTTAAATGATCTTTTATCTGAATTCTCTATCGTGCCTAAACCCATACTTCCAATCTCTGTTCATACTGATTCAAGATCCACCATTGAGATTCTAAAGCAAGATAATGCCAATAAGAAGATGAACAGACATATTCAAATCAGACTTAAGTCTGTTCAGCGCCTATTGGGCAAAGTTGTGCTTCTGGACTTTGTAAAGTCCGAGAAGAATATTGCTGACCCATTGACTAAGGGTCTTTCTAGGAGTGTGGTCCTAGAATCATCGAGGGAGATGGGGTTAAGCCCATAGTAGAGTTCACCGACAGCGGGAACCCAACCTACTTGATTGGGAGTTGATTCCATGAAAGAGGTTCAATGTGGTAGGAACAAGCTGGACTGGTGATACTCGTGTGGAGCATCGACCCGGATATGTTTATATCATGTATGTAGCATTGTAGCTACTACCCCTTCTCTATGGTGACGATGCTCTTATAATACAGCTAGGTAAGGATGAGTTTGACTCTTAATAAGTCCAACGCATGTAGTGTGGAGGGTATACTATCCAGCTGTAGTACCCTTGGAGGACTTACCTACGTGAGAGGAACCGTGATGGCCGCGGTTGGGGGGGCAGGGCTGACCCTAGAAACTCTCATGAGTCGGTTATTGTGAGCATGGCCTTTAACGCTCAACCCGCTCGCTCAATAGATGGAGACTTACTGTGTGTGTATTCTATCAATATCTGGTAAAAGAGGCTAGTTCCAGGCGTAGTCCACTATGTCTCTCAGATGGCGATGAATTCACTAAGGAAGGTTCCAGGCGTAGTCCACCTGTCCCGAATTCACAGTATGATGTTGCCCGATTTTTTCGTGTTTTATGATCTGATGATGTGATGGTTATTGATTTGTTTTATCCTCTCTGAAACTCAAGTTTTGGGGGGGACTGTTGGATGTATTGATGTATTGGAGGGAAAACTTGAGTTTCCCTCTATTTGCCTTTGTTTTTAGTCCCACATTGGATAGGAGATGGGAGGTTAGGTGGTATATATACCAAAACCTCTCATGCCTATTGTTATGAGTGTTGGGCCATGGGCCACATCCCCACACGCGCGCACACGCGCCGAACCGAACCGGGCCGGGCCGGGTGCGGGTGGCGCGCGCCCACGACCTGCGGACACGAATGCAGTTCGATTCAGGGGCTTGTTGGACCTGCTACATTTTGTTTTTTATTTTTTAATTTTGATTTAAAATTCTGTTATGATTTTTTTCGGGATTTTCGATTCAGTTTTTTACCCACTCTCCCACTCTCCGGATCTGCTCGCGAACTGCACGATCGTGTGCAGATTTGGAGCGGGTCTGTTGTAACAGCTGAACTCCGAGAATCTATAAATAGCTTCTCGCAGTTCAGACTGTTACCTGCACAAAACTTACAGTCTCCTTCTCCCTCCTCCAAAATTCTTCCTTACAAAATTCTGTTCGGTTTTTTGGTGATTTCTCCGGCGAATTTATTACATACGGGCAGCGCATTTCCATCTGAGCAGAGGCCTAGCTCTTCGTCCGGGGCTGGGTGCTGGTGATCTACCGGGAGAGCTTTTACCGCTAGGAGAGGAGGCTATTCTAAGGTCAGGACGAGGGACCGGCCATCTATCTTCTAGGGCAGTGCTTCTGCACGACTGTCACCCCAGGCCAGCTTTTTTTTTTTTCTTTAAATTCTTCATTTTAGTTGCATGCTTAGGACAAGTAATTGTTAAATTTAGAATCTATATTTGTTGCATGCTATAATTCTGGAAAAATATCCTACAAAACGCACTAGTTTAACATAATTTCATTGGCTTGAGACTTTTAGTTTGACATAATGAGAAATGAAAAGTTTGATTTTGTTAGAATATAAATATATTACCTTAAATTTTCATCACAACTCCAGAGTCATCGTGCTAGTGTTAGGGATTTTGACATGATGTTGACTTCTTGTTGGAGTGTGATAGAATATTAATATATTAATTTCAACTCTTGCTCTAACTCTGGATTTATGATGTGGTGATAAAGGTATTTGATAGGGTTTCCTAATTAGTAGATAAGCTGCACTTCATCATGCCATGCGCGAAAGAGACTTACAGGCTAAAATTAACTAGTAAACCACCGACAACAACAGTGGCAAACTGACCGGTCAGCCACTGCCGGCGAAGGAGGAGGGGGGAGAGGAAAGAGGAGGAAGAAGGGGGGGAGGTGGGAGAGGAGGAAGGAGGGGGTCGCCGCTGCTCTCTCTCTCTCTCTCTCTCTCTCTCTCTCTCTCTCGCAGATGAAGACAGACAGATGGACGGACGGAAGGACAAAATTTCTATATGAGTCACGGAAGAGAATCTCTCTTTGATATTAAAGCAAATCTGTAAATTCTTCCTAGTGGGAATGAAAAATAAAATTGCTCTAGATGATTGGTTCCTCTGAAGGCAAAATCTTCGGGGATCCTTGATTCGCTCAGGCAGCAGTTTCTGCCTTTGTAGCTAGACTTGTGCGTGCAGTGAGTGACAACAAAAGTATGTTTCTTCTGCCACAACTGGGGAGGCTACCGCGAGTCCACCAGCTGGGGTTTTGGCCGGATGATCAAGATCTGAGGAGACGAACAAGTTGACATCAGAGGTGTACAATTTGATAAACTAAGTTCATGAAATTCGATGAGAACAAAATTCTTCATCTGTTCCCAGTTGGGCTTTCCAGTTTAGCTTTGTTTGCTCTTTTATTGTACAAATACATTAGAATTGTTCTCTGATAAGTTATTGTGTTATTTAGATATATGCCTCTCAAATTTGCTATTTAGAGATTTATCCCCGCTGTAGGTAATTTCCTAAGGAATTAATCCACACA
Organism: Agave tequilana; assembly: GCA_038442645.1. Taxonomy (NCBI): domain Eukaryota; kingdom Viridiplantae; phylum Streptophyta; class Magnoliopsida; order Asparagales; family Asparagaceae; genus Agave; species Agave tequilana. The sequence continues at coordinate 10,443 of JAVJIF010014368.1, read as the reverse complement.
CCAGATTGTAAAAATAGGTTAGATCAAATCTCAGAAAAAGCAACGCAAACACACAAAATTACGTTGAAACTAGAATTGGAGAAAACCACGGAGAGAAAGAGAAAGAATCTACTATCACGATCGCGATTACAATAGTGTTCTCTAGTTTGCTAGGGTTTTTGAGATTGAACCTTTTCTACATTGGAAGGGGTCTCCCCTTTATACAAGTTGCGTCGGTTGGATAAGGTAATTTAAATACTTAACCACTTATCAAGATGTGATTATAACTAAACAACTGAATTCAAACTGGTTGGATGAGAGTTCAACTTTATCTAGTAGCCGTCGCCCACTTGTAAATGTGGCTGATCCGTCCCCGATCTGTAACGACCAAATTCTATTGGAGATTTGGTTTAGAGATAAGGATTCGCACAACTGATTCGATCTCCTTATCCTATCCACACGAGTTGCTCGGGGTTTCAACCGATCGAGGACTCCTGCTTGGAGGTTCTGGAAGCGACCACGTATCGCTCGCTTGTTTGATATTGGTAGGACACGTGGCTTGATCTCGAGGAGGTTGGAAGTTGACGATTAAAAATGCCCCCTCTGCTTTCTTCTCTCTGGAGGAGGTTGGGAACTCTCTCTTGGGGGAAATAGGTTGCCGGGAACTCTGACGAAGAGAGGGATGTAGATAGAGAAGTGAATTTTGGACCTAGACTCAGATTACCTGCTGTCGATTCGGGTTTTGTCTTGTAGTGGCGTGTGTTGCTCTACAGGCTGGTAGAGCCTTTAATGTGTGTCACATCCATCACAACATTGGTCAATTAACTGCCACTTTTCGAGAAGTCGCGGTGTTCGAGGAAGGTGCGATGTATCTCGCGCAATCGTTTTGATCTGACCCACCGCTACACGCATATGCCATTGATCGAGTGGCTCTTCGTCTTTTTTGGGGATTAGAATCCTGAGCGCTTGACGCATGAGATTTTTTCTCTATAAATAGGGAGAAAACCTTCAGGAGAGATCTGAGATGCTTCTTGAGAGTTCCTTACTGTAAAAATCTTGCACTGCACTGTGGGTAGTGATGTCTCCTTTGTTCTTCGTTCGGTGTGGAAGGAGAGGGAGAGAATGGTGATGGATGTTGTACTCTTGATGTTCAAGAGTCTGTTTGTCAAGAAGTTTTGATTCTTGTGATGGGCTCGTCAAGTAACTTTGGCTCTTGTGTCGAGGCCCTGCTGTCGGGTTGGACAGAGAATGTCCTAACTTCTGCTTGGTCTACCGTTTGGATTCTGGTCGAATAGACTGGGCAAAAGCTGGGGCTTGGCCCCCTTTTCTTTCCTTGAAACGAACATAGAACAGGGAGTATAAGGCATTCGACGCCTGCTCTGGTCTCTGGGGCCTACCGTCTGTGCCCTTATGAGGTACCACCCCTTGTCCATCTCCGCTCCAGAGTTACGGTCTTGGCATCGATATCCTCCTTGCTTTTTGGATGAGGTCTCCCGCTAGCGCCTTCCTGGGAGTTCTCGATATCGTCGCTCATCCGGCCCTGTGGATTGTTTGCTTCGGAGTCATCACTGGGACTCAGCTGGGGGCACAATGATGAGCACCTCCACTTTTTCGCTCAAGAAGAACGTGTTCATGCAAAATTAAAAACTTGTATCTCTCTTGTTAGATATATTCACACTTTGTATTTGGATGGATGTAATCGAAAAAAATTTCCTAATAAAGCAGAGAATTTTTAATACATGTGTTGTTTAGATTACCTTGTTTAGGATTTGATTTGTTGTTGCGTCTGCTCGGGTAACGTTTCGGTTCTGAATTGTTGGGAATAATTCGGGATATAGCTCCCGAACGAGATTCGTTCTCTGATGGTGCCTGCAGATGTTAACCCGAGTGGGGAAGCTCTCAGTTTCAAAGTTGTGTTGTCATGTCGGCCCAAGGTAGGATGTTGACTTGCTCGAGGACCGTTGAGCTTGGTCCCATTGTAGGCTGACTCTGAGTAGTCAATGTGGGCGACCTTCGATCTTTCAGGGGGCTTTCCGAGGGGTAAATATCCATATAGGCCTCTGACCTGCTCGAGCGGCCATCAGGATTTATCTCATTATAGGCTAGCCCTGAGGAGTCGATATGGGCGAGCCTTTGTCTTTCAGGAGACTCCCCGAAGGGTCGCCGTCAGAAGGAAGACCCGTATAGACCATAGATCTACTCGGGGCAGCTATCAGAGTATATCCTATTATAGGATGGCTCCGAGGGATCGACATAGGTAAGTCTCTGTCCTTCAGGAGACTCCCCGAATAGTCACCGTCGGGGTGAAGACCTGTATAGGCAGAGGATCTGCTGGGTTGCCATCAGGGTATATCCCATTACAGGCTGGCTCTGAGGGATTGACATGGGTGTTCTGTTTTTAGGAGACTCCCAAAGAGTTATCATCAGGATGAAGACCCGAATAGGTCGTGAATCTGCTCGGGCAACCATTAGGGTATATCCCATTATAGGCTGGCTTCGAGGGATCGAAGTGGGCAAGTCTTCGTCTTTCAGGAGACTCCCATCAGGGTATATCCCATTATTAGCCTCGCCGAGCGCGTTAACATCTAGAGCTGCACGCTAGCTCCGTCAGGAGCCGAGCATTATGCTAACATGACCTACCTTCGCTCTAGCTTAACTAGCCCCGCCTGAATAATTATTAGCTTAATTAATTATTATTGTTAAGATGGTTGTGAAGAGTTTAAAAATATTTACTTTTACTGTTTCCTTGTACCATGTTGCTTAACTCGTCACTTGCTTGATGTTGTGATCTGGTACTTGCCTATATTGTTGTACTTTTCCTGATACTATGACACTTGACTTGTTAACCACCTGACGTGTTATTTACTTGACACTTGAAATACCTGATTCATGATTATCACCTTTACGGAGACTTGACATTACTATCCTGTTATACATCCAGAGATCCTGAACTCCTGTATCTTCTGTATTCTTATATCTAGCTTGTTCCTCCTGGTATTATATTCATGTTAATCCCCGTAATAGATCATCATGAACATAAAATAATAAATAATAAACAGACAACTTACATAAGATGGGAAAAACTGATGAAGATCAATATGTGTTCATGCTTACAATAGTTAAATGTTGCGCAATTGAAACTTCAGTTTAACCAGAGGGCCACCAGGTGTTCCGTGCGGTATGATGGCACCCTACTTATCATATATATACTTCCTGCCAGGGCATACAAATAAGACTCTTCCTTCCACTATGCTTGGCGGTATGTTCCGGCTCAGCACTTGAACATCCTGAGTCATTATCCGGGTACGCATGGGGCTCATTGTAAACATAGTTCGTTGATCACCCTATCAGTTTTCAGTAATAAAACTCATCTTACTCATATATGGATGTATATGTTTTGAGACACTAGGATACATATTTAGATATACAGGTCGGACGAGTCTTAATAATAATATAATAATTTGACTACTTTCACTATATTTAATGCTGAGCTTATGTTGCATTGTTTATTATGTTTAAGTTTATGCTTGGGTAACTTATGTTCCCTACACATAACTCTGCACCCGATACAGCTTAATTAACCCAACAATGGTAAATATCAGAAGCGTGAGTTATTTAGTCACTCCCTCGTTCGAATAATGGTATCCGCGTATCAAGATTCGGATGAGTTCTACCGGAGTGCGGACTCCAATATAAACAACCAGTGGTATGAGACACTAGAAGGGAATGATTAAAATAACATGCGATACTGATGATTATTATTATTATTATTATAATTATAGTACACTGCTCGTCACTTGCAAGATATTTGTCTGTGCTACTGTACTAAACGTCCTAATTTGCTTGCTTCCTAGATTAGTGTTGATTCTATATTTACTGTTTATGTTACTATTTGTTGTATGCATGTATGATTTGAGAATATGACACATTACCATGTACACGATATATCTTAAATTGACCCAACAATAATGATATTGGGAACATGTGTTATTTGGTCACTTTCTTGTTCGGGTATCGGTACTCATATATCATATTCGAATGAGTTCCGCAGGAGTATGGACTCCAGTATGAACTGCCAGTGGTATGATACAATGGAAAGAGAATGATTAAAATATCAGGCGATACTAATTATTATTATTGTATAACTCAAATTACACTACATAAATTTATTTGTTCATGTGACTTGCTATTGTATTGTAATTCTCCAATCCAACATTGGGCTACTTGAATTGGATACCTTGTTATTGTTTGTAATACAGTATTAATTTCTCATTTTCTTATTTACTGGCTTGTAATTGCATGTCTGAACCATGTCACTATAATCTTGTACAAGTGTACTTGCATGTGCACGCCATTTGGCTTCATTTTACGTACTCGTTGGGTTGCTTTCTGACGACCCCCTGGACCTGCATGTCCAGATTTCGGAGCTCAAACCATAGTGGACTCTTTCGTTGGAGACTCGACTTTTCTTGTAGACTGTTCGGATCTGCCGTAGCTCTTTTCTTCCCAGTCTCCTTTTGATCGGCTCTCAAGATTCCTTTTGTTGTTCATGAGCATTTCCAACTTTTAAACTTTTAAATCTCATTATAAATCATACTTTTGCACCAACTGGTGATGTAATATTCACGTAATATTAGATCATACTATGTGATAATTGTGTACTTGTATTATTTTGCTGGAATGTATATTACCACTGTACTTTCGTACTCTGATTCATGTATGTATTGATGCTTAGCTTACATATGTGAGGGTATTTTCGCCCTGCGTATATACGTCGTAGTAGCGCTCCTATACCTGCGGGACTGGGGTGTTACAGTTGGACATGGTGAAGGCATTGTGACTCTGATTCCATCACCATCTTACATATCTCGCAAACTTCACTCTGACTTTCAATTTGGATGACTTCCTGGGAGTTCTCAGTATCACCGACTTCCTGGGTGTTCTCGGTATTATCTACTTCCTGGAAATTCTCGGTGTCATCCTTTGAAATATTAATCGGAGGGAGTGGGTGATTGCTGGTTCGGGAATCGTCTCATGGATTCTGATGCGGACGTTCACTTTCGAAAAAGCTTTCCGATGTAGATGCCGAGACAGATAATGTATCTGTATTTTTTTCAAAAACTTACAAAAATATAGTGTGATAATATAGATGCAATCACATAATGTTGAAAGGATTTGTAATGAAAATATTAGAAATAAATTTGTGCATGAATGAAAGCGAGAGTAATTGTTTTAATCTTGCCTGTGTTGTTCAATTGTTGGTTTGTTATGGATTGGCTGCCCTCTGCGGAAGGTTGACCAGCTTTCTGAAAATATTGTCCTGAAGATCTTGAGAGTGCTCGGGAGGAAAATGGCCCGATCTCTATGTGGGAAGAAATCTCATCTGCGGTACAACAGATATTCCTCAGAGTGGGAAAAATCCTAGCTACAGAGTTGGGTTCGCGTTAGTTTCCTAGTGGGAGAAATCCCATCAATGGAGCTATGAAGCAGGGACCTTGAGGGGAAAAATCCCTGCAACAGAGTCCAGACTTCGAGTGGGGAGAATCCCTCTATAGAGTGTCATGGATGCCAGAAGGAAAGTCTATGTTAGTGCCTTTGAGCGGGGAAATCCTGTCCCGACATACTAGTTGTTGGACCTGCAAAAAAATAACCTGCAGTGGGGATATTACCCAGCGACAGATTGGACATGTTTACCCCGAGTTGGACCCCAAATAAATTGGAGTGACAATCCAGTACTTCATAGTGGGAGAAAACCTAGTGGAGTTGACCTCTGTATGGGGGAATCCCACCACAGACCTGTCTCCCGAGCGGGGGTAATCCTATCATCGGAATATGGATGGCAACTCCCAAGCAGGGTGGTATTTCTTGCATTGAAATATAGATGGAAGGACCCCTGCAGAGGAAAACTATGGGGGGTTCGTCTGCCTGTAAGTTCATATGAGAGAGCCCGTAGGCTAGTGCTTGTGCTTCGAGTGGGGAAAATTTCATCAGTGGAACATCAAGCGGGAGCTCTGAGAGAGGAAAATCCCTGCAACAGAGTGGGAGAATCCGAGTGTGGATAATCCCAAAGCGGAGGGTTTTGACTCATATAGGATAGTCGAGAGAGAGCCCTGGGCATGTCTGCTTTGACACTTTCGAGTGAAAAAAATCTCATCAGCGGAGTATACAGACATAGTCCTCAAGTACGAAAAATCCCATCTGTAGAGATTGCTTGGCCGTCTCTGAGTGGGGGAAATCCTATCATCGGGGCGCGTGGATTGGATGATTTGTACTGGTTGGATGGATTGTGCGGGTAAGATGTACTACATTGATTGGATGTACTACAACAATAAAAGGCATAAAACAAGATTTTATTCATAATCGGGAATACAATACATGGAATATTAGTTAGAAGAAAATATAATCCGTTTGTCTAGAGTCGTGTGGTCAATTGATCGCCTGTATTAGGCGATCAAATGCTGTTACCAGAAGACAGAGTGTTTGGTTATCCGGAGGCTGCTTCGAGAGTGAGAATGTACTCTTTGAGTAAGCCCTGCTGGACGAGCTTCTCCAGGTACCTTCAGAGGGCCCAACAGTGGACAGTTTGGTGTTTTTGCAGTCATGGTAGAAACAGTATTCTTTCGACCCGGTCAGCAAGGGATTGTGTTGGATTGATCTCGGGCGTCTGACCCGAGGCTGATCTTTGATGGTGTTGAATACCTTGTTGATCAGGAGCTTCAGCGGAGTGAAGCGTTCCATTGTCCTGTAGTCTCAGAGTGTATTTGGAGGGAGGATCGGGAGTCTTTGCCTATTGTGAGCAAGTTTCCCCCAGTGTAGATCTTGAGCGTGGTCCGAAACTTCATGCGGAGATTTTGACTTCTCTCCACCATCACTTGGTTTCATGGAGTAGTTGGAGGAAACCTTCATCGCCTCTTCAAGCTAAATGAAAGGCTGAGCTCGAAAAATGACCTCCCTCACCTTAGCGGCATTATGCTTCAGGAGGTGTTTGTATAAAGGATGAGTGACTTAAATCTGCTGATAAATGCGAGAGCAGACACTTCTTCACCATAATTGGAGACTTTGGTTAGCTTGCTCTGAAAGAAGTTGACGTACAACTTGAGACTATCTCCTTGCGTCATCTTAATGGAGAGGAAATGATGGCCATTTCTCTTGGCTTCTCGGTGAGAGGCATACTGGGTGAGAAATGCCTCAATCACCTCCGTGAAATTGTAGAGAGAACGCGGTGGCAGAGAATAGAACCAATCTACGACTGCACCTTTCAGGGTGAAGGAAAAAGTGAGAAACATGACTTGATCATTACGGGAATAGATCACCATTTTGTCTCAGAAGTGTCGGATGTATTGAACTAGATCACTTACTCTGAAGCAGTAATAGTCAAGAGTGGGAGTTGAAAATTTTCTCGGGAACTCGCACTTCGGATCTCTTCAGATAGATGAGAATCATGGATTTTTTGTGATCGGAGATGGGTGGTCCAACGACTTGGCCTCCATGATCCGCTTCTGGATCAGCTCATCGAGGGTAAGAAGATTAGGAGACCTATTATTCTCGAGCTCGACCCCAGTTTTTGTTGGATTATTCTGGAGGGCTGTGACTAGAGCGGGAGCAGATGGCCTTCGATCGTCGTACATCAACTTCTTTCAGAGCCAACTAATCAAATTGGTTAACCAATCTTAATTTCTCTTGCTTCAGAAAGATATTCTCGCGATCGGATTGCTCCTGCTGTTCTTTCATTTGCTCTTTCATCTCATAAAGGATCTAAAAGAGTTGGTCTTCATGCTATTGCGATAACTTGATGCTGGTGACTGGTTCTTGTGACGACAAGGACCCGATGTCCTCGGTGATAAATGGTCGGTCGTCAGCAAGCCAAGGGATCGTGCCTCCAGCGGCGCTGGCAGTTCTATTTCTGGTCTTACGGGCTTGGTGAATGATTGAATGCTTCTTCGAGCTTTCTTTGGGTTTTTTTTTTAAGGAGGTTGTAGGTTGTTTAGGGGATAGATCTTGAGTGTAGGGACTCAGATCTCCATGAAAGCACCAAAATATAAAGGTAAATTCCTCGAGGGAATTTATCTATACTCAAATTGTGAATAAGAATGTAAATCAGATGCAAGCACCAGAGATTTAAGTGAAAAATCTGAGAGAAATAACCACGGAGTAAAAAGATGGAAAGATTTCACTAAATCAAAGAGATTACAAGGAGTTCTCAACACTTTATCACAAGTTTAATTCTCTAGGGTTTCATCCCCCTCTTATTGGAGGAGAAGGTCTATTTATACTGAATTGTTGGCCTAAAGGCGGATGTAATGCTGGCGAGATTGACGTAACTGCCATGATCTTCATGTGCAGAGTGGTTGTAATGGCTGCGATTGTGGGGGCTTGATTGTTCAGATTTTCCTAAAAATCATGCCCAGCCGATAACCATCCAGGACATTACGAACATGGGGGGAAATCAGGGTGCATAACTGATGGCAAAAAATAAGAGGCCTGTTGCTATAGTTATTTGTAGGCGGAGATCTAGGACGGCGGTTGCTATAGTTATCTTGCTTGGAGCGAAAGTTTTGTAAAAGAGTGGACCTCGCACAGTTGGGAGTATGGGAGCTCTAAGGGCGGAGGTGTCCTCGGGAGGAGGAGCGACCTTAGGAACAACTGAGTTCCTCGGAAGGAGGAGCGATCTCGGGAAGAGGGAACGGCCTCGAAAACAGCTGAGTGTCTTCAGAAGAGGAGCGGTCTCGGAAAGGTGCTCGGCTTTTCTCGGCATCGGGAAGATGCTCAGACTTTCTTCTTGGGCCCGCAATGGGCTTGCCAGTATGTCGAGTTTGTTACTTGTTCGAAATGCTCCTGACGAGATAGAACATATGTCGCATTATTTGTTTCCTATCAAGTGCCTTTGTGCACGGTGGAGATTATAGAAAATTGATAAGGTATAATGAACTTTAATTATCGTCTTTACGTAATACCCAATGATTCATTATCTTTAAAAATAAAGAAGTTTGGACCCTAGCTGGCTCAAGTAGAATGTCTTCTAATAAGTTATTAGGTTATCTGGATATATAATCCCAGACTTTTGATATTTAGAAATTTACTCTCCAAATGTTTGACATTAGAAATTTAACTTTCAAATCTTCAGATTATTATAAGTTTACCCACAATTTTTACCTTTGGGGAATAAAATGAAAATATTCCATTAAGTTGGCTAAAATGACAAAATAATGTAAGTACACCTAGAGGGGGGGTGAATAGGTGTACCGCTAATCTAATGGACTAAATGCGGAAATTAAAACTAAATTGCAACAACACTTCGTACAACCAACTAGTGTAGCCGAATTTCCCGTGAAGGGCTCTGGACTAACTCCTCTTGATTCCGCTGAATAAGAGTTGAGGCGCTATATGAAGCTCTCGTGGTTAAGCACAAGTGAGGCACACAAGCAAACACAACCAAGCAATAGGATTAAGCAATATGAATCAATGCAAGGCACAACACAAGCATATAAATGATATGGCAATATGAATGATGCAATGCACAACACAAAGTAAAGAGAGAGAGTTAAGAGTCAATGGATCAAACGCAAACAACAAGATGTGTTCTGAGGTTCGAGCACCGAGCTCTACGTCCCCGCCTTCACCGAGAAGGATTTCTAATCCACTAACTTGTCCACCTAGGACTCCCACCGAGGGAACCTCCACCGAGGATTTGCAAATACAACCATGAGTGCCGAACTCCTCTCTCAACCAATACAACCTCCACCGAGGCAATACAAATGGTCTACCAAAGACCGGAGTACCGAACTCCACCAATACAACCAAATCCACCTCTACCGAAGAGGGATACAAGCACAATCCACCTCTACCGAAGAGGGATACAAACACCAACCAACTCCACCTCACCAAGAGGGAGTAAACTACAACCTCAACCTCTACCAAAGAGGGAGCAACCAACAATTCAAGGAGGGTACAACAAGTGGTATATCTCAACCACAAACCATTTCCTTTTCCCACAAAATAAATGATCCTATAGAATAGGATAGAGTGATATAGCTCAAGTGGAAATTAAGGTGTTTTTGGAAATCAAATCACAAAGAAAAACTACTTGGGAAACCTCTTGTAAATGATAGAAATGAAGATCCAAAACAATATCCCAAAAATCTAGTTTTCTTTGAATTTTTCAAAACCTTTGAAAACAAAACAAAGATGAAATCTTTTAAGCTTTAAACACTTTTGAAAACTTGTTTTAAACACTAGAGAATAGGCAAATTTTTCTTCTTGAAAACCTTGTCCAAATCCCAAAGGAATGGGGTTTATATACCCCCAATCCAAAAACTAGCCGTTGGGACTGTTTGTCAGTCCTGGCGGCTGGTGGTCGACCGGCCGGTCGACCGCCACGATCATATTTTTGACCGTTAGAAGAAACCGGTCGACCGCCCGGTCGACCGTCCAAAACCAGAGAGCAAAGCTCTCTGGCCCGGTCGA